>JAODJX010000053.1:6988482-6999195 GCA_026776945.1 Isichthys henryi | reverse complement strand
CACACCTACGGGCAATTTAGCAAGTCCAATTAGCCTCAGCATGTCTTTGGACTGTGGGGGGAAACCGGAGCACCCGGAGGAAACGCCACGACGACATGGGGAGAACATGCAAACTCCGCACACATGTGACCCAGGCGCAGACTCAAACCCGGGTCCCAGACGTGTGAGGCAACAGTGCTAACCACTGCACCACCATGCCGCCCCCAATCACATCATATCGAATGAATTTTATAGATTGTGTATATCGGTAAATGTCCCCCCCCCCCAGGTCACCCATGAATAATTGATTCCTTGTGGTGGAGAAATGCATGGGTCACTATGTGTTTTCTGACTAATGTGGATCATCGTTAAGTGTCTCACTTAACTGCCACTCATTAATGGGAGCGGACACACCTTCAGGTCATTAGCACCGCGTTGGAAGACGTGGACCAGGGCTCTCCCAGAGCACATTTTGAAGACGGATTTGAAGCGGCAGGTGGGGAGGGCAGCCCAGGACCGAGCGGCTGTTATGTTTCATAACCTCCACCCCTCAGATGAGCCCACGTCACAATGGAGCCGGACATCCTGACAAAGAGGCGCTGTCGAGATCTCTGTGTGACTCGATGCTAAGCTCGCTTTGAGGGCTGGAACGACGTGGCACATTCGCCCTCATGAGGGGGGGGGGGTCACGGGTGGACAGCGGGCTCCGGGGGCATATTCCTGCTCCTGTGGGCTTATTCCCGGTCAGTGAGCTGTGACCCAATCATGCTTGGTCGGACAATACAGCCTGCTGACCTCTGTTAACTCTTTGTTGTTCCAGGGTTCCTCTAAAGTGGTGGTTGGATCATCATCACACCGAAACAGTTGGACTAGATGATCCATTTTTGATTATAGCTGAAGGAAGCTAGGCGGGCATCTGGCTAGGGGCCATCTCAGCCCTGTGCCGCCTGGGAGAGGCTGCAGTCCCCCAGTGACCCAGACCCTGATACGTGTTTAGAAGATGGATAATAATAATAATAATAATAATAATAACAGCACTCTATTGATCCCTGTAGGGAAATTCTCTTTGCACCTATCCTATCTCGCTCTCCACAACACACAATTAGGAGAGAGTGCAAGCTTGACAGTGAAGGGCAGCCACCGGTAGCAGTGGCCACAGAACCAGGGGTTAAGGGCCTTCCTGAAGGGCCCAAAGACATTAGGCTAGTTTGCCAAAGCCAGGCTCGGCCCGTCAACCTTCCAATCAGAGGCACAGAGGCTTAGCCCACTGAACCGCACGGAGAGATGGATGACAGACAGAGAGACAGACTGACAGAAGCAGAGGGTAATATTTGTCACACTTCTGTTATGCATTGCGAGGTGTCGTGACAGTCTCTGTGTGGAAGCCCACATCGCTTCAATGGATCGGATTCCGTACAGAGGAATCACTAATGCTTGGCTTGTCGAAAACAGCACAACAGTTACAAAGATATCGAATCAAAAAAGAACTTCTCCTCACAATCTGTCACATAGCAGGCTGCCGCTATAAATAAGACGCCGTTTTGGTCAGCGAAAGCAGCTCCAGGGTTACATTTTAATTTACTGAGGAGGGGGGAAAAACATGCTTACCTTCACGGCAGATCTGACAATTAAGGGTACTTAGCAGTGACATACTGTAATTAATTAACACAATGTGAATCTGCTCGCAGGTAATTTCAGATTTATCGAGAAGAACCCCTCCCTCCCATTGCCCCAGACTACCGGCATCCTCCTCCAGCTATTTGCACCACCCCCTCCCCTTAGAGAGGTAATTGCCTGTTTGTGACAATTACTACACCATCTACCGTGGGCAGCTCTGGGCTCGGACTGCGACATGGTGGGGACCGTCCAACAAAACAGAAAATGCTGCCAAAATGAAATTTCCTCTGTTTGTAGGCGATACCGTATTACCAGGGAAATTATGGATGGCGGGAATAGGCCGGTGTCTTCCTTCATTCTAAACAAAAATGGTTAATAAAATGGGCTCTCCGCGTTATATTTTTAAGAGACAGTTTTTAACGTATACTATAACTCATTTCTTTCCGTGTTTACGGCACATCTGACATTAATAGCTTGTCATGGAGAACTTCCGCACATTCCACTCTTGTGACCTTGACGGGCCTGGAAACCACAGCGATTGAAATAAATAAAAAAGGGGGAAAAAAATGCTTTCCATATTTCTTGCTGACGGGACATTTATGGCACAAAAGAATATGTCTTTGCGGTGTGGGACTTTTCCGGGGAGGTGAGGAGGACTTTGATGTCCCACCTATGAAGGGTGTTTCCTCGAGGTCCCATGACCCCTCAATGTTGACAGAGGATTCCTTTCCAGTCACAGCAAACCAAAAGCCCCAGTGGTACCAAAACACTGCTACGGGCAGAAACCCCCTACGAGCTTCTCTTTGAGCTGATTTCTTTGAGGTCCCACTTGAACAAGTCAAATCCAGAACAGTCAAGTGCGTTTCATTCACATCCGTTAATCTGGCTCCTGACACTCAATCATCATATGTACCCTTACAGTGTCTGTAATGTTATCATCCAGTCGCCCAGTATTCTCCTGATTGGCCTCTCTACGGTCAGAATGTGAATCTTTGCTCTTTAGTGACCAATCCGTAAGCCGTATCCAACCTCAAACAACAAGATCCCCAAAATAGCTGTATTTCTAAATTAATAATCAAACAAACCAGCAAACAAACAAATAAATTAATGTGAATCAAAATGACTTCATGGGCCATATCTAAGAAAGATAATCATAGCTTTTCTCTCACTCTGCTTTTACTGGGTTATACACAATGACCCCACAAAGAGCAGTCTGGTGCTGTAAGGTGGCGGTTGCCATCCGGCTAATTGGCAAGACAATTCTGACCCCCCCAGTCGGCAAAATATACCATAACTTGCCAGAGTAATTCCTTTGCAAAGGTTGCTCTCACTCTGAAAAAGATTGGAGACCACTGGCCTAAGCTTTTAGACACTTAGGTACTTATGTATTTTTTTATTCGCTGGGCTGTCGGCCTGCTCCGCTGTCAGGTGCCGAGGTCCGTTCGACCCGCAGGCTGAAGTAGGCCCTGCTCTCTATGTTAATACCGTCACGGCTGTTTGGAGTGCGCCACACTCCTTTGCCCTCCGCCGTCAGCCTTCCCTCCTCTCCCTTTGTCGCCCGTGCACTCGCCCGCTCTCCCCCACCCCTTCTCGCCCCCTTCTGCGACACACGGTCTCAGAAGTGACCGGATCCAAATGTGTTAATACCCGCAACGCCTCACCATGAAACACACAAATGACCTCTCATTTTAAATCGGCTGGTCAATGGACGGAGACACGCCAGGAATTATGGGAGCTGGACGCAAACTGGGAAACTAACCGCGACACGAAGCTTGTGTTTTCAACCAAGGTTAGTCAAACGATCTGATTTAGCAGCAATGCTAAGACCAAAACTGCTTCATTCGTGCAAAATTAGGCAAAAAACAAACATGACCAAATATTTAGGCAGACCCCAGTTTCTACAAGGATTATACTGTATATTACGTCAGTGATTATTCAGAAAAACCAGTATTGGCTTTCATCCCATGGTCCTCACTACCGGTATTAATTCATTTACCATTTTAATAAAAAATATGGCCGCAGTTTTGCACTCCAGGCTCTGGCATTTAATAGAATGCCGTCACACTGGGGAGCCAGTGCCCAGATCGTGCCATCTGTATTCAACGTGGGTATCATGGCCAGTCTTAGCAGCGCTGACTCTTGTTGCTTTAAGAGGAGCCCCGTTTCGGTTGGCAGTGCTGCGCTGTTGTGATTTATCCCCCGTGCTTGTCAGGTGCGTCATTCATGTATATGCTAGTGGGAGCGGAGCCGCGGTAAAAAAAAAATCCAGTCGCTTTATTATACGCTTTTATTTAGCCCTAATGTAATTAAATGAAGCTCGGGTCTGACGAGCTGTAAAGAACAACAGTGCCATCTATTGTTCACCTGCGGAAGCGAAAGGGGATTCAGATGAGGGAGCGGGAGGGGACGAGGGTTCGCGCGAACAGGGAATGAAAAGACGGGATGCACGTTTGCTGGCAACGTGTCTAAGATGTTCTGGATGTCGCTGGCTTTCGCATCAGGGCTGGAGGAGCCCGACAGCAGTGCGGCGGCAGGAAGACCAGCGGACGGGTCCATTGTTCAGCCTGAGAGAGATCCAGCTCTCCTGCCAGCTTCTCCATGACATGATTGATCCACACCCGACTTGTCTGTGGCCTAGATTTTTGACTCTCGCCGTCTTGTGCCCGGGAGACAGGAGTGCAACGGAGCGTGTCCCAGGGAGACGAAGCACGTGGGAGAGCCTCCCGTCAGGCGGGGACCCTACAAGCAAGACATCAGAGGAGCTGGAGACATATCTGAGGCAGAGAGACTGGCTGGGGCAGACTGGCAAACATCTGCCGCCTGCATTTTCCATACCTGAGACCTCTCACCCAGCCTGCTTATATGTGAGCGTCAATCTGTGCATAGGCTATTTTTACTGTGGGCGCAATTCCACCCCCTACTGGTCAGATGAAAATGCAATTTGACATAATTAAGTTCAAGAAAATTTATTATTAATTCGTAACAATAATTTATTGCAAACGTGTTTACCATTTTTGTACAAATCTATTTATCTGGATGAATGACTGGTTGGGATCTCTCATCATGCACCCCCCCTCGAGAAAAATAAAAAAAAGAGATGTAGGCCAATTATGTGTGTAGCATGATGCTTCTCTTGACTGTCAAATTGGCCCCGTCAGAAGACAACCTCAGAATTAAGTACTGAAATAACATAATTTGCAAGACTTTAATGAAATATTAAATAGGGAGACAACATAATGTTCTAACTGCTGACTGATTCAGAAATCGGCAAGTAGTGTTTAATGTCAAATATCCATATATGCTTTAAAATACGCCTCAGTCCTGTTATGCTACTTGTGGAATCCGCCTGCTGCATTTCAAGTCTTTCCTGAAGCTAAATGGAGGCTTAGCTTTGTACACACTGGCAAACGCCCAGTACCGCTGGGTTACGGGAAAAGCGTATTGACATACACGCTAATAAATACCCTCCCTTCCAGAGCAACCAGCGGTCAACCGTTATGAAGAAAAAAGAGAGAGGAAACTTTAGAAAAAAAAATAAAAACTTGGGGCAATGACAGCTATCGATGCTTAACCTGAAACATCCCGAGTGTAACCTTCACTTCTGCAGGGATCAGGGGTTTGGCAGGAGAGCGAAAATTAAGGGGGGCAGCAAGTGGCTTGTAAAGAAAAGGGGGTGTCATTTCAAAGCTCATTAAGCACCAGTCATGGGTGTCACACGTGTGCCTTTGTAATCACGCGCGGGGGGACGTGCAGACATCCATGGCTCTCTGACACTGGAGCTGGGGATGCCAGTGACAGCTGACGGGTTCGATCGCCGGCGCGCGGGTGGCTGGGGCCCCCGGTGAGGGATCCATCTGCATTCTGGTGGAGGTGAGGAGGATTACAGGCACCTGGATCCTGGAACCCTGCTTTGGTCAGAGTTCTCATCTAACCCTAAGCACTTTCTCCCTAAGAACACTACATAATTCAAAATACTTAATAGGCTCCTTCACTGTGTTTTCACATTGAAGATGCATCATGGCGAACATCTTTTTCCTCAGATTATTCGGCAGTTTATACAATCTGGCCTCTTACACCCCTAACACTGGGTCGGTCAAAAACACTGACATCTCCGGACCCATATCTTTGAATCAAAATCTATTTATTGCACGTTGTCATTTTTCATGCCAAACTTCTGTGGCAAATTTGCACAGTCCTTCCAGTCAATTGGTTAATTGTACCTCTGTGTCTTAAATTTATATATCCTGATATTTGACGACGGTCAAAGAGAACAACATTTCAGCTCAGGGTATATGACTCGGCACATCATATATCTGAAGTTGACAATAAACGATTCATTGACTTTTAACTTTGGTGTTGCATAGTACTGTATGATTGCTGTATTAATTATAGGTTTGCCACGCCATATTGATTTACCGCGGTGTCGCTTGCAGCCGTGGGTTAATGTGGGTAGGGGTGTATTTTTGGCATGTTCTGGATGTCTCATGTCTTGTACCCCTCATCTCATGTTGTAGCACAGTGCTGGATCAGACCCAAACGCCGGCAAACCAGGTTGTGCGGAAAATAAAGAAGCTTGACTTGGTTTCACTCAGAGAAGTGGTGTCGGCATGTGACAGCTGGGGGGGGGAGGCAAGGCCTGGTTTCTCATGCGGGTGGTCTGGGAGGGCCCAACGCCGGCCTCAGAGACGGGACGGCTCACGGAACAGATGGCGCGCAGTGGGACCCTGATCACCTGATCTCCACGCGGCACGGAGTCCTCCAAGCAGGCCAAATCGCACCGCTACAGTCCAGACTGCTCGCGCTGGCCCGTTTCCACCTCCTTCCCCAACGCTTGTCATCGCTAGCCACCCGTAGCTACAAACTCCCACTCATTCTCGTCGCGGAAAACGCACCTAGGAGTACAGCGCTACCCGGGGAATTCCGCCCACCGCGTGCATCGTTTTCAGGAGCAGACACGACAGTTTGTTGCTATGGCACTGCACGTACAACTGCGCTGCAGACTGTTTCTTCAGAGCACGAAAAAAAATAAAATAAAATAAAGCGCGTCGTCCTCCTACAGAACCAAAGCGATATTAGATTTATTGACGTGTGGCGAGTCGGTAGCTGTGAGCGTTCTTCTCGTCATACGTGCACATCACAGCGAAATACACGATGCCGCAGTCAGCCGTGTCTGATGCAGTGATGGCACCTGCAGTGAAATATTTCCACGGACTCATCCTGGGTGACATGACAGCTGCACCTCAGCTTTCATCTCTATACCAATGCGTTACCTGTCGACATATTTCCTCCGCATTTCACATACGACTGTCATACGAAGGTGGAAAGTTGATATTTTACCTAAAGTTTAACCATACATGCCTGCGACCCTGAGCAGGATAAGCGGTTAGGAAATGGATACTTAGATGGATGACGGGATAGAATGAAAGATTTGTTTGGCCAAGCACAAACATGCGCAAGGAATTTTTACGTGGTTCAAAAGGCACGACGATACAAGGCAAAAACACAGCGAATGCAATAAATATACAACCACATATATCTTAAATATGTATGTGTGTGTGTGTATATATACACACACAGACACACACACACTTACAGAAGAACAGAATATAAATAAATGTATTTAAGTATATAAACTGACTATATGGTAAAAACTTAGATAATAATGAGTAAGAACAATGTAATGTCAAGGATTGATGGACGGTTGGATGGAATGATTAACAACATATCTGTCTATCTATCTATCTATCTATCTATCTATCTATCTATCTATCTGTCTGTCTATACACATACACACACACACACACACACACACACAACCTAGTTGCTGTATCATATGGGTTGGGTTCTTATGGAGGAAAGAGTCCGTGGCCAACAGCCTACTGAAGAGGTCTTACTTCTTCAGCCTTGATCATATATGCCAGCAGCTGAGTGATGGGGGTCAGGGGGGCTTTGGTTTGTGCACCTAAATGAGGGGACATGAAAGCATGTAAGGGGGCACTGTGTTCTCCCCCCCTCCCCCCGAAGCAGCATTACGCCTTGTAATTGCTCCAGGAGGCAGCCTAGTTACCAGGCTGAAATGGTCCTTTTGTTTTAAATTAGCTTCCCCGTTTCTGGTTAGAGACCTTCGGCTGATACATCCGACAAGTAATAGACTTACAGCAAAGCGGGCTGGACGTTTTTAAATCGCAATAAATCAGCCGTGACCGCGGACCCGCACTCCGGCTCTGTGACGTTTGGCGACGCTGTGCAACGCTGAATTATACAGTGTAAACAGTTTTATTTGCACAGGTCTGATGCTTCTGAAGTTGGGACACTCACACTTCCAGAACGTCCCATCTCTGCCTTGGATCAGCTCCAGCGCTTTAGCAAATTATATTACATCAGCAAACAGCCCAAGTATTAAAAAAAGGCAGAATATTGAGTACTGTATCTCAGGGTATGTGTGTGCCAGGGCACCATTAGTGTTTAAAAATCCAGCCGGCAAGGCAGAGTCCAATCTAGGCTTTCTGGGTAATATCTCCTTTATTCTCCGTCGGAGAAAGAAAACATGCCAGCGATAAAGCGTCAGGCCCAATTACCTCCATTCAGGATGAGTCAATCGTTGGGTTTTGTGGCCTTAAGTTCTCACACCGCACCTGTGAGCTGGCTTCTGGCTTGTCAGGATCCCTGCCTACACAAGGCGCAACTGCAAGAATCTGGGAAGAGACTGAAAAACAAACAATAAAATGCGGAAAAAGTAGCACAAAGGTGGCGCAAACATTTCCGAGGAGTAACAACTGACGAGGATGCGAGTTTAATTGTATGCTAATGCTACTACAGCTGCACTATTCGTATTGCAGTGATAATAATGAGTCGTGTGAGGTGTCGGGGGAATTCGCAGGAAAGGCTGAAGGATCATTAGTTCATTAGAGCTTTTTTTTCCCTCCCTATTGGAAATTTAAATGAGGATTCACACTTTTTTTGCTTTATAGCAGCTAGACTGGATTAGTAAAATGTCAGGAATGCATTATCGGGCTTTTTATGGCAGAACTTTGAATGGGACTGCAGTGGGTCTGTTGTTTCGCCCCCACAGATCAATGTGACTCAAATTGCAGTGAACGCTAATTTCCCAGCATCCATTTCGCTGCCGCAGAACCGACATCTCTGTCATGTTCCCTCGTCTCCCGTCTCGTCCCGGCGAGTTCCTGGGATGAGGCTAAACGCTCCCTATCTTCATTCAGTCGAGGAGAACTGGGTGGGTTTTTTATAATTTTTTTTTCATCTACAATCTGGTACATGAAGAAAAGTGAGATTCACTCTCCTTTTTCTCAGGTGTTTGTCATTTCAACGGAAGATTTAGGTTTTTTTTTTTCCTTTTTATAACGCTCCCTTCCTGCTTCTTTGGCGGCTCCGGTATTGTTCCCCCTTCACATATGCGTATGAAAGCGGAAGCTGTCAGGAGGCATCGTGCCCACGCGAGTCGAGCGGGAGAGCAAGGCCTTAGAACCGTCCCGAAGCAGGGGTGCCATGCTGGGGGGCTGCCAGAGACGAGACTTTGTGCTGCCAGTCAGACCCCCCTGCTTCCTGGGTACAGAGGAAAGCCGACTGGCAGGCATGTGCGTGACTGAAAACGGGATGCGTAAGGGGGTGATGGGGGGGAGGGGAAGAAGTGTGGGCGGTCCCTGATGAATAGAGACGGTGGTGACAAGGCGAGAAAGGCCAACAATTAACTAGGAGTTTATCCCTGGGTTAGTCTCTTAACTTCCACCTCACGTCGCTCCATATTCGAAGACCTGAAGCTATACGGCTCTATGCCGTTAGGCGGCATCCCAGAAACTGCAAATAAAGTCAGACCAATAATAATATTTTAATATTAGATCTAATGTTTTGAATCTCTGGTTGAAAGCTGGAGACGGAGGACTTAACGCGGGCTGGTTGGGCAACGCACTCACCTCGCAAGTGGTCTCCGGGTTTGAAGGCTGCCTGGACAGTCTATATTGGAGTCTCTCCAACTGCTTCTAAGTACTGAGCCGAAGGGTTTTCCAGTGTAAAGCATGCAAACTGTAGCCAGGTTGCATCCGTGCTGAGATGGACCTGCTTACCAGCGAGACAAAACGCTGCTGGCTGCATCACCACCATGTGATTGGTTAAAACGCAAGATCGATACGGATGGAGTATCTTAAGGAATAAAGGGCACATTCTATACATTATTAAGTATCGTAGTTTTGCTCATGTGTTGATGCATTTGCGATAGCTCGGAACCTGAAAATGTTAGTCCTCCTACTTAAAAAAGGACAGCTAAACAGAATGGATTGGTAATGCAAATTTACTCAAGCTAATGCTATTTCCGCTAGCGTCTGATGCTAACACATTATTGTAAGGTGATTATAGGGTGTCCCTAGGCTTTGACTCCAGATCAGAGCGGAAATGGACAGGTGTCAGAGAATGGGGGGAGGGGGGACTGACGGTCAGGTTTCACACCTCAGTGGGCTGTCCTCTGATGCTTAATGAGCTTAACTGAAGCTAAAATGTCAGCATACTTAAAAAAAGGTGTAAAATCACATGCTTCTGACAAACCATTATGTTGCCAAGATTATTCACAATTTATTCATTTCAGATAGATACTAAATATATTTTCTTAGTCATCTTTCTGTGAAATTCCTATAGAGATGGACTAGCCCAAGATTCCTCAGTTCCGGTCCTAGAAAGCCAGTCTGTAAAACAGTTAGCAGATCTCCCTGCTGAAATGCATCTTAATCAGCTAATTTACAGATTTAGTGGGTGTGTCTGAGCAGGGAAAGTGTCTTGCAAACTGCCCCCCAGGACCGGAACTGGGGAACCCTGGATTAAACTATTAGTCTCTTTATACGCATAAAGCATCCATGGCAACTTTAGGACAAAGACAACCATGCATAATGTGTCTAGTGTGTGATCATTTTATCTTGGAATGCATGTTCTGTGGCTATATGTTTATACATTACACATTAGAGGGGGGGTACTTAGAGACAGCTGACTTGGGGGTTTTCTTAGGAGGCTGCACTCACTCAGCAAACCCACAGTGCTGCCAGTGTTATACTGTCCTAGACAAAGTGAGATTGGGTGCTGGGGGGGGGGGGGTTTGGGGGGTTCTCCCAAGCA
>JAODJX010000053.1:6967624-6987084 GCA_026776945.1 Isichthys henryi | reverse complement strand
GGTTCCTGTGGTGGGCGCCCCCCCGTGCTGTCTTGTTGTTTGTGGTTGTGTTGTGTTCTCTTTTTTCGCATTATATAAACTCTCCTGGGGGGGGGGGGGGGGGCGCCCTCTACTCTTCTCCCTTGAGAGGGGCAGCTAAGGTCAACCCCTCCCATCATCTAAAATGAGTGCTGCCAAACCAGACACATTCATTTGTATTATGCAATTAAATCTGGCAGAGTCCAATGTGGCGTGGGGGGGGGGGGTGTATGCCAGGCTGTCGCTATACAATGCAGCTGGCATGCGGCATTGCCCCCCACCCCCACCGTTCTGCCTAGAAGGAGGTCTTTTAATTACAAGATTTGTTAATTTTCCATTCAACTTGACAGTGATGAATGGGGCATGGTGCCTGATCGTTTCTTGCTCTGTACAGGCCATTACCTCCAGTTTGCAGTGATATTTGGAAGCGATTCTCTTTCATTATGCCCAGATGCGCTTCACAGCCAGATCCTCCATTCGCCTGCCAGGGTGTAATGCGGCTCTGACCACTGGGCATGTAGGCAACTTAGCACTGCTGTTTTTAGTATATTTAAAAACAGTGTTTCTCAACCCGGTCCTCAGGGACCTGCACTCAGACCAAGTTTTTGCTCCCTCCCAGGGAGCAAAAACGTGGACTATCTGGCATGGAGCTGGAAGGGTGCGAAAACGTGGACTGTCTGGAGGTCCCTGAGGGCCGGGTTGAGAAACACTGTTTTGAACCATTTTATCATCCTGGCTACTTCCCCTGTGTTTTCATCTCAAGCTCATTTTTCCTTACTATCCGCCATCTTCGACATGAATCACCGGATGCTCATAGCTAGAGACTGGGAACTGCACTGGTTTTGTCTTGCATCAGTAAACCCTACGCATAATTAGCTGACTGCAGCTGAATTGCTCTGTTTAAATAATTCCTGGTATGATTTGTGTTAATGGGAACGATGCTGTTTCACGTTTGATATGCACGCTGTTCGCTAGCTTGAAACAGATACAGTAAAGGTCATTAAACTCAAACCTGACTCTGGCATTGCTCTTAAATGTGTGATAAGAAGCAATCCTTTCACATGCTTTGTTTTCTGATATGTTTTAACCCATGCATGAATTATGATGCATGAATATTTCCAAGTTTTTTTTAACCTCTACAGGTAATATTTTCAGTTATGCAAATGTTCACTAAGGTGGACTACATGCATTTGTGAAATAAAAATATTATAATAGCAATACTGCATTACTACAACATAAAATTTCTAATGAAATAAACACTGAAACACAATCACAATCAATTATATAAATTATATAAAATTATATAAAATGTTATTCAAAACACCACAGTTAATGCATTTAGATGTGAAAACTCTGCAAAGGACAATTAAAGAAATATAAAAATATGTGTAATGTGTATGAGTAAAAGCAGTGTAATGCTCATTTTATTGTTACTTAGTTTTAATGCTACTATGTAGTAGTCAACTAAATATCAAATTACATAAAAAGTCATAAATAACTGAAAAATCATATGTATGTAAATTAAAATACCTCAAACACCTCTTCAAATTAATTAAAAATAAGAAAATCCCAAAAGTGTTGATACTCTATTTTATTTCTGTGAAAACTGCTAAAGCATCCAAGTGACAAAAGCTCAGGACCCTGCATGCAGATGTACTTTTGTTGTACATGCAGCGTCATGGCATCTGTTGGCATTTCTGGCTTTGCTGAGCTGGGCCCAGGGGTTCCTAGGGGCTAAACCCGATCTCAGGGAGGATTTGGACACTGGTCTCTGCTTAACTTGAGGTTGGGTGACAATGGGTCTTCTGCTTCTTCTTTTCCCAGTTGAACCAGTATTAATTAAGGCACATTCTACAGATGCCTTGAAATGTAGCAGAGCTTTGTCTTTAAAACCTGCCATTTTATATGCCTACAGGTACCAGACATTCAGTCATCCACTGTCTTGTGAGCCGATGGTCTCGCACCTGCTGCCCTTGAAGAATATATAAAACAAATTAATAAAGAAAATTATTAGTAAATAGTATATTATTTATTATTAAGCACAACATACACAATTAAAAATTTACACAATTAACAAAAATTAATTCAAGCAAAAATAAAGCAAGAATAGTCGTGTTTTTGTTCATGTTACATATTTTCAAGTGCATCACTCAAAATATACTTTAAAAACCATGTTTAAAAAAGACATGTTAGTTTTCTGTTCCTTTCTCTTATGTTAAACGGGTCGGTGCCGACCCGTGTATTAAATCAGCCATAAAATACCCTCAAAACAATTATTTATCATCCAATTTGTTTCTTAGCTCTTGGTTACCTTATTAGGCTTCCTTATCCATGAAAAGATTGGTTTTAATATATTTGGTGTGGCTTTCTGGACCTTTATTTTGACAGCATGCCTCTCGTTTTCAATAAAAAAAATAATGGTAAAGTAAACCTCAAGAGAATTATATAAATAAACTGAATTGGTCTTATCTTGCCTTACATGTCTGTGTCAGGGTCAGCCCCTGTTGTCCCATTCCTTCCCTGTTTGGCCAGCAGGTGTCACTGGTCATCCCGTCCCATGTGTTGTCAGTCTTTCCTGTCTTCCCCTGTTGTCAGTCTGTAGTGCTTCCTCAGTTCCCTGTCAGCCACATGGCTCAACCTGTTGAGCACACGGTTCTCTGTACCCCTCTGTCACATGTTCAGAACCTGCTTCCTCTGCTTTTATATTTGACTCCCTAGTGTTTCATCCGTATGAGTTTTTCTAGTTCTTGTGTCTGGTGATTTTGTATTTGGTTCTGGTTAAATTCTTTGTGCCCGTGCTTGTGTTTCTACCTGTCTGTTACTCCCCAGTGTTACTTTCTGTTTCCCTGTTTCCTTGGTTAGTTTCCCTGTTAAGTTTTGAGTTAATTAGTTCCATTTAGTGTTTGTTTATCCCCCTTAGTTTTTTGACCTCTTGTGGTCGTTTTGTTTTTTTGTAGTATTCTCTGTTTTGCTTAATAAATCCCCATTTGTCCTGTGAGCCGCCAGTGGGTCGTCCATTTCTGTTCCAACCTGCATTATGCCTCGTCCCCTCTCCAAACCCGCCCAGATTCCTGACAGTCTGGGCATGTCTTGCCTAGTGATTTTCTTTTTAGTTTATTTTGATTAATTAGAGGTTCCTGATGCAGTACACAAACTTATGTGGTGCTTTTATGTATCTTAAACTTAAAAATGGGTCGGTGTCGACCAAAACACCAGAGCTGTTATAATCTTGACCAGAGCATTTATAATATAGTGTATTTTTTTCAATTTTATTTTGTTTAAATAGAGGTTCCTGACAAAGTCAAAAAGCCTTGATGCAGTAAACAAATTTATGTGGTGCATTTTAAACTTACCAACCCTAACACCATAGGAAGGTTAAACTGAAGTGTTTCTGATGAATTGTGGCAATTTATGGGTCATTTTTATAAATCAGGACACCACGTGAATGACATGCTGGACAAAATTGATTTCATGCAAGAATGAAGTCCACTGTAATGGACACAAGTCTAAATGTTATTTACCGTGTATCTAAGCAAAACATAGTTATTAATAAACATATTCCATAGACATTATGGATTATACTGATATTTTTCTTATCTTATCGTTTATAGAAGCACTGGACAGAAATCCCAGCAATCCCTACAAGCATATGCCTACTTGTCTTTCCAAGCTAGTTTCATACAGGAATCATTGTTGCTGTTAGCTTTCACACTCATGTCCATATGGGGTAACATCCCATAAAGAGGTCTATGCGATCCTTTTTTTCCAAAACCAATTCAAATAGAAGATAATCAAATTTAAATAGATGTCCACTACAGTGGTCACCATGCATGAAAGGGTTAAATCATTTTGACAGCCCTGCATTTCTGATGAACGGCTCATGAGCAGCTGTCAGACATGGGATGTAAACTGGCATGGGATTGGGGTTGCAGATTAATTAATGCCACCCTTTTCCAGCTTGCTGGTTGGCAACGCAATCAGTTACTATCCTCCTGCTGATACGGAAAAGGGATTTTGCTTCCCAGCAAAGCAGAATATTAATAGCGGGTCCATTACGAGTAAATGAGTTCTACCTACGAGCACCATTGTCCTGAATATTCTATTAATTGTAATACATTGCATACCCAGGCAGGACAACAACACCCAATGTCAATGAATGTGTAACGATAAAGAGTATAACCTAAAAAGGCGAACGCAGTAAATTAAAATTTTAATTTAGTAACTGATTTTTGTACGACCTGGAAAAACAATAGTGAAGTGAAGCAAAATGCCAGTACAACTTCCAAATAGCACTTGGAGACATCGTTATTTACTTACGTTGCTTGACACGCAAACCTATTTAAAGACAGCCACTAGATTCAAAGGCTCATTTGAATAACCTGTATTTGCTGTTGTAGGTTTCAGAATCACCTACTTACCTTAATATTCATGCTCACTGAAGAAATCCATTATTGGTCATTAGTTATATTGCACTGCTAGGAAAAATCTTTCATTTAAATCATTATGACTATACAGTCTTACACGGTGCTGCCCGTTTTTATTTTGGTAACATGCTTTCATCTCTCATAACCAGGAGCCTGTTTTATGAAACATGAGTCCAGGGACATTCTGGACAAGATGGCAGGCCGTTTCAGGCTATTTCACATTTACACACAATGGGCAATTTAGAGGAATCACATTCATCCAAACAATACAGTTTTGGAGAGCAGAAGGAATCTTGAGCACATAAAGGTGACTCACAAAAAGCCCTAGGGGGGGGGGGGGCCCCCCCCCCCCCCCGGGGCGGGGGGTGGGGGGGGTTCTCACTAGCACTGGGCTGTATATATAAGGTTTGTTTAGGTTTTATATGCTTTGAGTATATTCTCTGAAAAATAGAGACACTAGATAAGACGATGTTGCTATTCAGAGTGTGTGTTCTGCCCTGCTGTGTGGGATGGGAAAAAAGCATGTGTGTGTGTCTACACACACACACACGTATATATATATATATATTTCTTTTTTTTATTTTTATTATTTCATTTTATTATTGTTTGGTGAGACATGAAAACCATTAAAACATTCCAGTTTGCATTTACATGTAAAATTTGCTCATTGTATTTATAAAGAGATTATGGTTAAAATATCATGGGGGTGATATTGTTGGTTTAATAAACTGCTTTAATGCATTGGCGGTCGCGGGTTTAAGTGCGTGCATAAGCGTGTTGCAGTACTAACTGGCTGCTATTTGATGAGGGCTGATGTGGGTCACATTTTTCTGCTTCGTCTTCCTGCGGGCTCAGCTACGCTTCACTCTCGCCTCAGAGATGGTTCAGCATTCTCCTGTAGAGTCATCTAGCATTGGGCAGAATTCATGCTTTTTTAATGGTGAAAATTCAGAGGTCTTTTTGAAACGCACTCGCCCCAGATCGTAAGCCCATACTTCTCAAAAACCATCCCTGACCATCAATGTAAGATTATCGCTGTCTAACACAACATTTTGAAGTTCAGACGTAATGAAACTCCTGGTGTCCAAACTGGTTGTTTCTGGCAAACCTGAGTAGAGAATTTGATACTTCATATTGAGTTGTGTATTATGACGGCCAAAAACTCTGATATCGGACAACAGTCAGAATCATCCTGTTTGTCAGACACTGCTGCGGTATTTGGTGTGTTTGCGCTGAAGGCCTGACTCATTAAGGGCTAAAGTTACTCACGTTCGTATTTGGTTGTATTGTGTTGACAGGCTGATCCCTTCGGATGGGTTAGATATGCAGAGTGCAACTTTTTCCACACATATTAGGATGAGAGGACACTACACAGATGAAATGCTGAATTCTCACAATATGACTGCAAAAAAAAAATGCAGGTCAGCAAAAATTTTGATTTAAGAAACAATTTAATTTCCACTTGCCAGCCATAATGATTTGTTTGTGTCTTTAACTGGAATGAATATTCATACCGTTATGAAATGATGACAGACAGACAGACAGACAGATAGATCCTCAAACCCTGAAACAGACTCTTCGCTATTGTATGTGTATTTTAGTGTTAGACTTGGGTTTCTGCCCTGCAAAACACTGCCCTCTGGTGAATATACAACTGCTACAGGCAACACTGTTCATCCATTATCCACCTTAGTGTCACTAACCTGAGGCAGGTTCATTCCATCTGTCCTACTATTACCTCACATTATATGACATTTTTTACAGAATATATTCAGGCTAGACTAGAAAAATAAGACATATCTGATTAACAGTTTTACCAAACTGAGCCAGTCCATATTGTGTTGAAATTTGTGATATAAATTCAGAAAAAAAAATATTTAATGAATTCTGATGTTTAGCATTACAAATAAATGAATACTTTATTTCCAACGTAACATTCTCAATCATGTGTGGAGCTGTTCCAGAAACAAGCATTTAAATTTTAAATACTTTAATTTTGTCTGGTGAGCGCTAATAATTAAATGACTATAATTTTCCTTCTGCAGCATGCGGAACAATCTAGAAAAAAGGCAATTTCTTTAATATTATGCATCTTAATGAGATGTTTGTTTGCTTGTTTGTAGTTTTGGCAGAAATAAGCAAGGCATCTCATTCGGCTTAATAACGTAGCATCCCAAGGGATTTACACCCTGAGGTAAAGCTTTTTATTTTCTTTGATGATTCCTGAGCACTAAACCACAGAGAAGGACATTACTGTTTTATTGTAGATTGTGGTATTTTGGGGGGGTTTGCATTCTACAGTTTTATGCCTTCATTTTTATTTAGTAAACCAGAAGATTCTATCCTAGAACTTTGCGAGGTTAACAGCTGGGTACTGGTTGACACAGTTTACACTAACCGCCCTGTGGAAGGACTGACTAGCAGGGGTCTTACTGTGAATCTAACCTCCATCCATTCAGGTAACAGGTCCACTTATTTAAGCAGAAGCACTTTGGTATGACACGCACAATGGCAGCGCTTACAACCTAATTCATGCGTTTACATGGGACCCCTGGGGTTTGGCCCCCTGCTGGTCGCAAACGGTGACACTAAATTTTAAATAAATACACTCTTTAATCTCGAGATACTGAAGCAGCATGTTCTGCTAATCAGCTAGTTAGCTATAATCTGGTGACACTATTATTTAGCTATTTTGTGAGTGAGGGCTGAGAAGTTGAGGGGCCCCAAACTGACTATGAATGGGGCCCCTAGAAATAAGCCACCTGCAGACTTACTGGCTGTCATATCATGGGTTCGTTCTTGACAAAAAGTCTGACTCTGAGCTCCTTTTCCCAGTAACCAACATAAAAAATGTAACCCATTTAGTCCTCTCATCATACTTGATCAAAAGGCACGATATATTGATCATCAGAACAAAGCTGTGGACATTTCCTTCCAATGTCATTTGGAATCCGTTTTCGACACATAACCTCAGAATAAAATACCAGAGTGTAAAAGTAGTTTCTTTGAACACCGTCATTAAATCCTAGGCTACATAACATATTCATTACAAAGATAATATTAATAACCATGAAAGTCATAGTTTAAATCTGTTCCTGTTCTTTCGGACAGAGTGCCAGTCAAAATTCAAGAAAAAGGTTCATAAATATTGAATCAAGTTACCGTCTCGGTCATTGAATTTACGTGAAAGTTAATTTTTGTACTGTACTTCTCACCTGCTACTGTATACTGTGAATGCAGCTGCATACATATTTTGATATTAGGTTAACCCTCCAGGACAATCATATTAATTGCAAATTAAAAGGTCATTGCCTTTTCTCAAATAAAGCAAGGATCTTTTACAACTGAAGCAGAATCAAACCACTGCAAAAATACTGTGTTTTATTTTTCAAATTCCTCTTACTAGACATAGACACTATAAATCTATAATTAATATATTAGGAAATGTTTTCATAAGAACAGAATTACAGCCAAATTGCATCACTACACTACGCCTGGCTCCTCATGACAAAAAAAGCCTTCCAATTAAGGCCAGTTCTTACCAGGCAAATCAAAATTTCCTTCAATAATGATGGTTAATGATGTTTGGCAGTAGTGAAATGTGAAAATGACTGATGCTGACTATCTGATGAAAACTGGTTTTTCAATACAGTGGTAGACAGTAATTTTACATGTCGTTGCCATTTCTTGTTCTTGTCAGTGCTAATTATACCGTACCTTCACTCCATGTCCTGCGCGTTACGCCTGTCAGCGTCGTTTGAATTGCACGGCCTGAGACGTTCAGATCGATCGTTCATTCTAAGCAAAGTGGCCCAAGCAGACCGATTTACATTTAATATCTATTCATTTCCCATAACCGCTCACTGCACGCTGGATCACTGGAAATTACAGGAAGTTCAGGACTTCACAGAGCATATGCGGCCAGAAACAACGGTAATAAGACGCGAGGGACAGCGGTCCAGCGAAACCGCGTGTCTTACATGGACTGTGAAAGGAAACCGACACAGAAATCAAGGAGGATGTACAAGCCACACGCAGAGAGCCATGGAAGCAATCAGAGTCACAGCTCTGGTTCTGCGAGGTGGAGCCCATCCATATGTATGAAGGTAATGTATGGTTAGCACGCAAAATCAGGCCATTAAAATGTAAAATTTCAGGCATAGCTGGTGAATGTTGCAGAATGAACCGCTCTGAACATCAGGCTCAGCTGCTGAAAAGCCTCTCGCAGGCAGTAGTTACGGGATGTGGTTATTCACGGGTCGGCTCTGTGCTGTTGGAGGACACTCTAGCAGACGAGCGCGGGCCTTTATCTCGCTCGCCAGCTACGAGTGTGGCTCACGTCAAGAGCTTGAAGAAGTCGTCGTTCCACAAGCGGTCAATGGTTTCCTGCCTCCTTTCTAGCTCTGCAAGACGTCACCCATAATTAGAAAACTGTTCTGCAGCAAACGTGTCATGGATTAAAAAGAGAGTAAGAGTCATTCTGCGTCTGCCGTGGTATGTTCTGATATGACCGTTACCGATAAGTTTAGATGCTGCATTTATATTGTTGCTAAAGCAGCTATGGGAAGGGAGGAGAGGATGTTAGTGTGTGGTCGCCTGGGGGGGGGAGTCATGTGACCAAGCATGTTGCGTTGATTCAATCCATCTGTTGCCTGCTTTGTGGATCACCACGAGTGTATGTGTCTCTCATCCCTCACAATGTGAACGTTCCATTCCCCAGGCTTGTCGTGTTGATCTCATCCTTGCCTGTTCCCGTAGCCCCACACCTTAGATTAAACGAGGTCCCTCTGCCCATCTCCACCTCATGCGGGTTTTGTTGAAAGCTGGCGGCTTTGAAAGCAGACAGCCGATACGAACCGCCGTTTCCGGCTGTCATTATCATCAGCCCGAAGCAGCATTGTGAATTCTCTCACTTCCTATGATGTCTACTTGCAAAGTCCGTAAAACAGGCCTCCCAGCTCTGTCTGCGTGCTGTTTTCACTCTGCTTCCTTCTCCTGAACCAAAGCTGTACAGTTAGCGAACTAGGATCCCTAACTAACCCATGTAGTGTGATTCTCTGTCTGTATATATGCACCCTCAGATGCAGGGTGTCCCCGCCTCACTCCCTGCTGCCTGGGCAGTCCCAGGTTCACCATGTGAAAACTCATTAATATTCAAGAGAGAAGCTACCTGATTAGTCAGTGAATGTGAAAACTCATTAATATTCAAGAGAAAAGCTACCTGATTAGTTAGTGAATGAAAACTCATTAACATTCTGAACCCCAGAACCATCCCCTTTTCCTCTCAACTAATATGGAAACCCTGCCTGTACGGAACATGGAAAATCGATGGATGAATGGAGGTTAATTATTAATTTAATATACCATTTCATTCTACGCGACAGTTGTAGTGTAATATTGGTTACATGGATGATTTTGTATAGTGCATAATTGTAATTCTAGTATAATTATGTTATTTCATTGTTGTTTCAGTTGGGAGTTTTATATATCACCCTATCATGGATTACTTAGGATTCAAGGCCTCTAAAAATTAGCCAATAAAGCATTGGTATGATGAGAGTAATTAAAGCTATTTTTCCACTGCAAAGCCATAGAATTAAATGTGAAGTCCTAGTGAATTATGTTCCACAACAAACCAATGATTCTCATGCATCCACAATCATAACAGCTCTTAACCCTTTCAAATGCAAGACCTCAAACTTGAATATCATCTCTGGGAATTCAGTCACTTTTTCTCTATAGCTAAGGTGCTGTGGCCACATTTTTAAATATGAGCGTGTATGGCGCTGCCTATTATTCATCTCAAGGTTTGCTTTACACGCAATAGGTAATCGGGCTACTTTTCTTTTTTTTTTAATCTTGAAGAAACCCCGTCTTTTGCTCAACCAAAGAAAGTTCCTCAGCCTTACAGTAGCTTGAATCCTAAATGTTTACTTTAAATGTAATTTTTTTTTCTTCGGATTCTAGACTAATGAACTAATCTGGTTGTTTTTAAAAAAATCAGATGTTCAAAACACTTCAAACTAAAATTAAACATTTAATAAAACTCTTTTTGGTTAGTGATTCTCCTCAGTCATTAGCTAGTTTCAGGTGCCAAAGTTTTACTCATATGCACATTGGGCATGAGCGCACATGCACACACACACACACACACACAATGAGTAGTTAAAAGACACCAATTCACCTAACTGCATGTCTTTGAACTACAGTGAACCAGAGCACCAGATGGTATGTGCCCTTATATGGTGATATATACTGTAAATGCCACCCCTGAACGTCTGAGTAACAGTGGTATTCATGTAGCCACTGGATGATTCTGATTGGTTTAGGTTTTGAAATTAACTGTTGGACCAAAATTTACCCAACTTCCCACATATTAACAATATTCCTTCACTTGACCTTATATTGTCAGCAATATGAATATGAAGCAAATATCTATTTTTAGAAATTTTGGTCATATATATACTGTCCCTTTTTTATTTACTGCAGGCAGTTATGTGATTTTTATGTATATTTACTGTCAATTATAAAAAATTCAACAATAAATAGATTATTGTTGAATTTAGCCCATACTCTTATCATATGTACATATTTTAGCTATTTTGCATTTTCAACTTCTTTGAGATGCTGTCAACAGACTTGATAGACACTCAAGTCATTTCTTTACAGTTAAAGATCAAGAAACACTATTTTGCTGTTTATATACATCAACATTAGTATTTTTCTTTAGAATTTCAGTATCTTTTGACACTGAACTTGGATTTTTGTAGGTGAATCCAGGTGGAATCTTACACAAAAATATGCCAAATTACGGTGCTTTCGTTCTCTCACTTGTTCGTATGCATGACAACCAAACATGCAATTTTTAGCTGGAAAACAGTTGCGACCATCTAGTTAACCCAGCCAAACTGAAGGGATAATTAGAGTGTACAGTTTGAACACTGTGTTAAACAAACACGCATGATTTGGGCCGGTGTAAATCTGTAAGCATACATGTTATAAAGGCAGTCACACCACAAATCAAAAGAAATTCAGTCAGAGCAACGGTTTCAGACACAAGCGAGACCTCCCTGCGGTGGCCATCTTGCCAAGGCATCTCGAGTCATCCAGGAAGTCTCAACGAAGCAGAAAACACCAGGTTAAGTCTGTGATTCCACCATCAGAAACCTCTTGACAGAACAGAGATGCATGACTTCAGACAGCAAATCAACCACTGTCTGCTAATAAGAACATGAATTTTCTGTGTTCCCAATCATTCTGGAACAGCGTTCTATGGCTAAAAGTTGCACTTTTTGGTTAACCTCGGGCCTGTTATGTCTGACTTACCAAAGTTCTGGAACCTAGTTCCATGGTTCCAAGTCCCTGTGATGTCTGAACCGGGAACTTCCTGAACACTTTCATGTGTCGCTTTCCCACTGCACAACAGGAACTGACTCACCTTGTTTACTGCTGCTGAGATGAGAGTCGTGAATGTCAGAATGTGACAACTCGATGATGTGTGGAGATATTGGTAGAAGATGGGAATGATGAGGGATGGGGGAGGGGATTAAGAGACACAATCTGATGGAGGGAACTCACTCATTGGCCAGATTATCCTGGGAATGAGGGATGGGGGAGGGGATTAAGAGATGCGATCTGATGGAGGGAGCTCACTCATTGGCCAGATTACTCTCGCTTGCAATTTATATGTTACATTTTTACAAAATATTGATAAAATAAACAAACTCTTTATTTGATTTGCACAAGTATATGTATATTGGAATGCTTCTCTTCAACACCATCTTGCTCTCCATGGCTTGGGCGTCACAGCCCAGGGTCAGCCAAACCAGCAACCTTCTGATCATGGGCGCAGAGACTTAGCCCACCGAACGATTCACCAGGTTGGTATGTGCCTACCTAAACTGACAGGCACAGTGCCACTGCATAAACAACTGAAGTGACTGTGAATTCTGGTCCATAGCAGAGAATTCGACAGGTCAGCTCACCTGCTTGTGTTTGAGGCTGAAATGCAATTGCGTCACATGACAAGGCAGGTCTAAGAATGACCGGAAAAGAACATTGTCTCCTAGTCAAGGTCCGGACCTACTCTCTTAAGACGCCATGGCAAGGTTCAAGACGAGCAGTTTGTGCTTGCAAACCCATGACCGTCACCGATATCACTGAGAAATGGACCCGAATGGTACAGTATATGACTAAATCACTAACTATATAAAGACTATCTGTAACCTCTGATGTTAAATATGACATAACTACTTACTGAATGTAAGCACCTTGGGTGTTGTCTGACTTTTCTCACATTGTTCTTGTAAGAAAAATTAAGTACCCTTTTATATCAGATCTGGTTGAACGTGAAGTTTGGAATCGAATATCGGAGCATGAAGAAATTCAGACAGGGAGACTAAGATTTTTTCATGGCATATATAACAGCACAAGGAAAACAAACACATCCAGAAGATATTCAGCTTCTTCTTGCTTTCAGAGCCATGACTTTGGTCACACTCTACTTAAGGCTATGTCTTTAGTAATTCATAAACACATTCATAACAAATAATGCATTCATAAAGAATTTTAAACATATTTATCAAAAGGCATAGCATATTATAGCCATGTTTATTATGCATTAAGAATGCTTTATGAAGCTCTCATCTATAATGCACTATAGATACCTTCATAATGCATTATGATGGTCAGTATCTGCTCAGAATTAAGGATGCTTTGTACTGCATTATGAAGGTATCTATAGTGTGAACTTCATAAAGCATTTGATAAATATTTATAGTCATGTTTATAATGCTTTATGAATGCATTATAATGCATTATGAATGTATTATAATGAATTATGAATGTGTAATGAATTACTAAAAGATGGCCTTAGCTAGAGGGTTACCATGGCTTTCAACAAAAGTCTCACCACATTGCTACTGTCATCATTAAAAATCCAACTGTGTTTGGACTGATTCAGCCTTGTTGTCACTAGTCAAGATAGTTGGGTGGGTGGGGTGGAGGGGTGGCATCATTTTACAGCAACTGACTCCCATTCTTTCTGACTAGTAGCTCCTCAAAGGCAGAAGAAAACAAACATTTCAGGGACCGTCCTCTTGGCCGTTTGGTTCAGTGACAACCAAATAAAATGGCCATTATAGGGTTTGACTCTCAGCAGGAGATTCACACCCACATGTGAAAAGACACCAGTTGCTTCTGATTTGATTTATCCACAGAGAAATTTTGAAGCATGGTAAGAGAGGCAGGATCATACGTGCAGTGACGTTTTGGGGGGTGGGCTCGGGGGTTGAACCAATCTTTGTTACTGCTCAGTGGATCATCATGAGTAATTATCAACTGTTAAAAGTGGGTGGTGCATTTGCAAAGAAAATGAGACGAATAGTAAACGACTAAACGGTTACGTATCATGTATTGCGCTTTAGTGTACATTCCTTATATAAAGAAATAAGATGAAAGGTAATGGAGCCAAGAAAATAACAGCCATTTCAAACGGTACGGAAAACGAATGTACATCCATCCGCCTTCCAGCAGCTAATCCGGTGCAAGGTTGTGGTCAAAATAATGTAAAAGTAAATAAAAATATACGCAGTCATAATTTATTTTTTTTTCCATAGCATTTGCTCATTACCAGCAAAGGTGTATTTACAGTCCATTTAATCAAGCATGTCTCAGCTCTGGCGAGTAGCAGGTGAAAACTCACCTTTTTTATAATAACTGGAAAGACAACAGGGGCCTGAGGCGGGGGTAATATCCTCCTGACGGCGGCAGAGGGGAAATCGGAAGAGAGAGGAACATCCTCCCTCCGCAAATAAAATGAAAATGAGATCCTCTCTCAGATAAGATTAAACAAATCACAAAGAGCCACCCCTGTGCTTTCCGTGTGAAATATTAATAAGTAACCGAAGGAGCGAGAAGAGCCGAACGGGGGCGGGGGGAGACGATACGGAGCGGCTCGCGGGATCGCGCAGCGGGCACGGCGCACCTGTCTGCAAGTACATTTATATGAAATATCAGTTAGCCCTTTTTTTCTGACTAACGTGGGCAGATACAATATTTTATTAACTGTGGCAGGTGATATATTACCTCCATTTTCGCTCGCTGAGATTGCATTAAGCTGTTATCAGCTGTCTTCCCCCCCCCTTTCCCCTTTTCTCCTCCTCAGCTCCTTTGGCATGCATAATTATACCGCCAGGCAGAGCTAATATAAGGGGAAGGATTAAACGACCTTAAAAAACTCCCACTGCTTCCAGTCCGCGGCGGCGCCCGGGAGCGCGCACTCAGCCGGCGTGACCGCCGTGCCCGGCAGCGGCCGTCCGGTGTTTATTAATGGCTTTCCAGATGGTTGGAGACGGTTCATTACTGCAACAGGACGTAGCCAAGTGGGCTTCTAATGAAATAATAAACACTTTTAATTGCGAATTATCAAACAATCTTAAGAACTCGTGACACAACACCAGCCCCCTCCCTCTCTGGCTCCCAGGCCGACTGGAGCAGGTTAACGGGACTTACAAATCACCTCCAGAGTAATGGGTTCAGAAACAAATGATTTGCCTGTCAGAAAGAAGCTTCCGTTTAAACAGATTTTTTAAATAAGGTTTTATGGGTGGGACGGACGTTTGAAAACGACAATTTCAGGGTTGCCAGCTTTCGCACATACTGTGTGACACTGATGCTTTCAGACTCACGCAGGAAATCTTAAGGCAAATCTATATTATTCCATTATAAACCTAAAATTAGCTACATCAAAAGCCTTGGTGTCGTTTGCAAACCCTACAGACTATTTACAAAGTAATAAAACTGTAACATACATGTAAATGTGTCTGCAGACTTGTCTCAAATTGAAAATCCCTCTCCAGCCAGCTGCCGAAGATGGCAACCCTGCAATTTATATTTGGTGCCATCTATCGCCTACCTGCGTTTCCTGGCTCAAGTCACATGTGAGCTTACAGTCTGCGTATCCACACCTTACCAATTTTCTATAAACAAATGCATGTGACATTTTTGAAGACACAACGTTTTAAAATTTATATCCTGGCAAAGGGGGATTAATAAGGAACTCACTTGTACAATGTATGCGTTTGCCACAAACCTTGAGTGAGAGTAGGAAATTACATTTCAGGCACGATAAAAGTAACTGACACATTTAATTTTCTGCAAAAACACTTTTCGCCTCTTTTCATCACCCTGGACTGAGCTAAGAAGGAGCAACCACATCAACTAAGAGCTCGCAGACGATGAATTGATCACAAAGACAATAAAGCTACTCAGAAAATCGGAGTTATTCTTTAATAATTATTTACATTTACGTTCATTTAGCAGACATTTTTGTCGAAAGTGATGTACAAGTATATTATAAACACACGTACTGTCAAGGTGATGATTAGGCATAACTGCGGCTAGACTGAGCTTCCAGTGAACGCTGAGGTACAAGTATAAGGAAGATTGGAGCAGGAACTACACAAGAACCTAACAAAGGAAGAACCTAATGAGACTATTCTAGGAGCAGAAGTGCAACCATAAGCGCATTCAGGGAATGTAAAGAGGCGTCAGGCTGGAAGAGGAGTTCCTGGAACGGCTGAGGTGTGTCTTAAAGGTGCAGAGGGAATCTGATGACTGGATGTGGCCCGGCACTTCATTCCACCATCGGAGGATGATGGGCGTTCCAAGCGGTGCATTTTTGCTGTCTTATGGGTTATAATAATTACATTGAGGAACAAATATTTAATATAAATATTTATGATAAGTCTATTAAGTGCTGTATCTACCATGGTGTATATAGGTAATTTCTGTGTTTAAGATATAAATAAAAGAGAAAAAAAAGTGAAAATATTTGGCTAGGAACATAATTTTGTTCCCATCCAGCCTTGGATGCCCTATGCTGTTTGGGATAGGCTCCAGCACCTGCCCCCACAACCCCGAAAAGATTAGGTGGTTGAAAGATGGATGGATGGATGGATGGATGGATAGATATATTTAATTTGCAGTTTAAGTGATCAGAAATGTGTAACTAAAAATAATATTACAAGCAGTTAAATTATGCAGCATTTCCTATTTATTTAATCCTAATTATGTAATTAATATTTTATTAACTGCCTTGTCCATTTCCATAACCTCTCATAACTTCAATAAATAGATCTTTCACATTTTATAGGCTAATTAGCCATATTGAGTTGCAGGCACTAAACATGTATGATACTTGTAATGAATATCTTTGTCTCCTTGGGGGAGATTCCACTACAGTAGCCCTAGGCCTAATTCCTTTTCTTTTAATGTGTTTCCTCATTCCAGCTGTGTTTGTCCTACAGTAAGTAAAGACTCCTTTGATTTTTTTTTTTTAACAGACTCAACAGTCCATCTGACTCTCAGAATCTTGCTCATTAGAGTTTTACTTAGACAAAAATGTTCTAATGGCAGAAGGAACAATGATTGGTTCAAAGAGAAAGCCAATCTGATTGTAAAGGAGGTGGGACCAACCAATCAGATATCTTGATCCCGCCTCCTCTAGTTGCTTGAACCCACCTCCTCTACAATCTGATTGGCTCTCTCTCTGAACCAATCATTGTTCCCTCTGCCCTCAGAACATTTTTGTATAAGTAAAACTCCGACGAGCTTCCATCTTCAATTAAAACCTGCCTCTGATGCAAATGTTCATTTGCGATCTTTTGCAGTCTTGTCCTACTTTGTAACCTATCACCAAATATGCCATCAGGTGTTCAGTATTTTTGGAACCTCTGAGGGCTGAATTGTGCTCATTATCTCTTGTGTGTACACTTTGTATTGTGTGGAGGATATGCCTCCCTCAGTCCGGCATAGGACAGACTATTTCCATGAAATATTCCGGTGAAACGGGTAGAGTGGGGTAGAGTGTGGTCTGCCAGGCTCGTTAATCGTGCTGTTTACAGCGGGAAAGCCGAGTTATGAGAGCTGCAGCACCATATGAATGGCCGCCCCTTGGCTTAACCGCAGAAAACTAGAGGAACTGCAGCGAAATCTGCTTGCTGGTGTATCGCAACGCAGCATTTCACTCCAGCCCAGTGAAGCACAGCTGCATCTTTTGTTACAAATTACGCAGTGCGAAGAGCACGTTACAGGAGCCGATATCCCGCGTAAATGCACATCTTATTGTTTTTATAAATAAATTATTACCTGCATTAGGAGGCTTTACGGAGCACCTGTGGGGGCTAAATGGTTCAGACTGTAATATCTTCACTATTCTCCAGGCACCAAATACAGAAGATTACCGATAATCCGGCTTTCGGCATTATCCAGGCGGCCCCCGTGGAGGGATCTGAGTGGTAGAACTTTGCCTTTAACAAATAAAATTCACATGGCAAGTGCTCAAGCCCAAAAATACGAGTAAATCTCTAAGAAGCAAAGAAACTGGGGTCTAAATAATTGGGGCAAAATGTTGAGAAGTGCAGGCGGTGGGTGGTTAACGTAACGCCTTTCGTTATATTAACTACGAGAAGTAGTAGGGCTACCGCACAGCTTAAGTCCTTCTTGTATGTAGTAGCTTACTGGGATCTTCTTCAAGAATGGAAAGCTCTAGATATTTGAGAGACGAAGGAAGTGTTAATCTATACATCACCCATCTTTAAATATCTGAATAGCCCATAGCAGGGATATTCAAATCCGGATCTTGATTCCAAATCCAGGCCTTGTTTTCAGTTGTGCCAGGTAGTTAGTTTAATAATTACTGATTCTGATTGGCTAGGAAGCTTCACACCTGATTCACAGGTAAATGAAGGTTGGAAAATCAGCAGGGGAACATAGCCCAGGCCTATAGGTTATAGTAACCTCGTCTCTGTTGTGTGCATTTTCGAGATTATTAAATGGAAGTTTGTTAACTACACGCAGCTTTTAACTATTAGCACGGATCAAATCTCCGGCCATTAATCATTTTGCATAATTCCTTAAAATGCAAATGGAATTTGAACATTAGTTTCAGTTTGCCATTTAGGGTTATTGAGTAAATCAATGGAGGGTATAGCTTGTTAGTCAAAAACACCTGACTGACGATTTCTTTATGTATATCTTCAGATGATCATCTGCAGCAGAGCGTAGATCGTTAGGCTGTTTTCATAGCGAAACAGCGAAGCTCATTGGTCGCCTCGCCTTAAGTCAAACACAGTGTTTTTTTGGCTCCCATCTCTTAACGTGACAACCTGGCATTACTGTCGACGATGATAATTGCCTTTCTTCCCTCAGTAAACGAGTCTGAGCCTGACAAAGAGCGAATTACAAATTGCTACTTTATACTCCCCCCCCCCTCGTTTTTTTAACGAAGACACAGTCACTAGATCAAGGTTGGTCCTTCTTACGTTTTCATAAGGGGGGGGGGGGCTTTTATGTCTTCTCAGTTTGCTGTTAAAAGTGCAGTTTTTTTTTTTATCTCGTTTGGATGTTTTTGCTTCCCACTCGCTTCACAACTTGAAAAATTATGCAAAATGAAAAGCCATTAGTGACGCTTTCATGCTGGCGGCAAGACATTACGGGCACAGAGAGTGCGACAAAATCCTTATTCCATGAGCGATCCCTGCTGTTGTACCCTTTAGGGAGGCACTGTAAATAAGCAATGTAGTATGAATGAATTATATTTTAAAAATGACATTATGAGACCTCAGTAAACGTTACATATATGTTATTAAACAGTATGTGTGTGTATATATATACACGTGTGTGTGTGTGTAGGTGAGTTGTGTTTTATTCGTCTTTTGAAGAAAAATCTTGGCATTCTTTAAAAAAACTGTTTAAAAATTATACAATACCATTAGAAATATTTGTTCTTGTTGTTAATAATGATATTATTATATTATTATTATTAATAATAATAAAAACAAAATGTATTATTATTAGGGGCGGCATGGTGGTGCAGTGGTTAGCACTGTTACCTCACACCTCACACCCGGGTTAGAGTCTCCGCCTGGGTCACATGTGAGCGGAGTTTGCATGTTCTCCCCATGTCGTCATGGGGTTTCCTCCGGGTACTCCGGTTTCCCCCCACAGTCCAAAAAC
>JAODJX010000053.1:6926323-6964202 GCA_026776945.1 Isichthys henryi | reverse complement strand
ACCCACCCCCTACCCCCCCTCCCCCCCCCACCCACCCCCCCCCCCCCCCCCCCCACCCCCACCCCCCCCCCCCCCCGCCCCCCCCCCCCCGGCATAGCTAAGATACGATGATCAAAGGAGAGCCTCTCCTGAAGAAATGAATAGAGGTGCATCATCCACGAGTTAGCTGTGCATTTAGAAGGTAGTCAGCCAGACACTTCTGGCTCCCACGACCGGACCTTGAACTAAGACCTTCATGGAAGGACCACAAAGCCTGATAACAGGGCAGTCCACCACAGCCCAGTGGGGGTCGATGTGTCAGCACCTAAATATATTTCAAAGTTATACAGAGGACAGCATTCAGGAGCCAGAAAACACATCTGATAAACAGCGGGAACAGAGCGTTTTGGACGCCTTTATTTATATATTAATTTGAAAGGGCGATGGAATTTACATAACGGTTTCATCGTTACATCGTTTTGACCTTCGCCTTTCAAAACAACATTAGATGCGAGATCAGCTTCTGTTTGTTCTATTTTCGTCAACGAGCCACCTTAAGCGCTGGTCAAGTATTAAAACCATCCCTTTAAACTGACAAAAAAATTGGGACGAATCAATAAAATTCGGAAAATTGAGTGCAGGTGAATGTTTATGAAACAAAGGCTGACGTGAGGCCAGGAAACGTCTACGGTGACAAACTTTATAGGCTAAAAATACACTTAGTACTTTTGGAACATAAGGCACTCGTCATATTTCGATTTACTTTAATATTTCTAGCATCATCTACAAAGTTCAACTTTTCTGTTTTGTCAATCATTCGTCAAACTTTCAAGAAGAAAGTTACTTCTGTTTTTTTTTCCCCCTAATGAACTTTGAAAAGACTTTTGACTTTTTTTTTAGAAGAAGAAGAAAGGCAGTAATGAATGTGACAGTCTGAAGAGCCTCCAGTACTCTGCAACATCTTTAACTTTGCTTGAATGTTTAAAAATACTTACATCTGTGCATTGGCTCAGATTCACGTCCAGAAATTACACGGCGACATGGCCTGAGTGCCCCTTAGCATTGACTGCCACAAGAAGAGCCTGATTTCTGGCACTTCTAAGACGTAGTGCAATGATAACATTACTTTAGACAAAGGAAAGACTGAAATCAGGTGAATTGTAATCCATCTGGCCTTGTTCTAAAGGAGTAGATGGAGCAGAAGTGATAATGAGGAGCTTTCGCAGAGAGTTCTCTAGGTCTAATCACTGTCTGATTTCAAACGTTAAGGACCAATTAAAAACGATAGGGCTCAATAAGGGATTACAACAGTAAGTGGAGATGGGTGCTTGGTACAAGAAAATCGATCATGTGTGTCTCTGTACAAGGACTTCCAGCTGCTAAGGGAAGGGAATAAATACATGGATTTCCACAGGACAGGGAGCTTAACGGTTGAAGTAAATTACTGATTAATATAAATATTGAGGAGTCCAGAGGAAGGTTCACGCTGAAAGAAAACAGAGGTTTATGTCCACTTTTGAATACATGTTTGAACATGGTTCTCTTATACTGGTCTTCTTACCTAACTAATGAATTATTCACTTCTTATACATTAATAAGTATCTGCTGACTTTTTCTAAGTAGACAAAAATAAATATATTAATTAATTTCCATTTAAAGGGACTCTAGATGCTACCGTAGACTCAGGGTCTATGTCATTTTGCCTGATGTTGCAGGCAGATCATTACATACATCACAGTTCCTCAATATGTGCTTAATCTCTGAGACACAATTGCCAAATACCTGACAGAAGTTAAAGGCTCCTCTGATTGTCCCTGAACCATATGAACTTAAGGTACAGGAAATAAATGTTCTGGGTCCTCGCAAAAAGACTAAAATCCAGTCAGCCATCACCTTAAATACCTGTGACATCACTGCCGCACATGAAGCAGGATAAGACATCTTAAATGTAAACATCTCAAGTTCTAATAATCGGTGTCAGACTATGGAACCAGCGAAAGAAGCTGAGGATGAATCAGAGTGATGCCTCTCTTGACTCACTGCGGAAATTGTTTTATCTTACTTTACCGAAGGGATTTACAGAAGTGTCACAAAGGATATTGTTAAACCGAAGAGAGGCTTATGTATTCAGTGTGGATGGGGAACCTTTACTGAGGGCAGGACTATGGCAAATGTAAATTATTTCTTTATACTTTGGCAGAATACAGAACTGGTTCTCATTTACATATGCAATGTTATGCAAAAACTTTAGGAAACACTTAAACATACATTCACGACAAGACTGTAGTTCTTATCACATTCTACACCATCATATTCTTATACACTTAAGACTTAAATTCAATATAATGATAAACAAAGGGCCAATGCTGATGCCACATCAGTCAGACTCATAAGCTACTTTTCTTCACGATGCTTGGAGACAAACCAAAATGACATGCTAATATCTGGTCTCTTGTGGGTGGGGGCTTTCGTCTGAGAAGCTGTATGATGCCAAACCGCATTGTAAAATCACTAATAAAACAAGAGTAGTACTCCTCCTTTGACTTCAGGCTACCCTAATTTACAGAGAGCTCACGGTCCATACTGATGAACCAAAAAGTAGACTGGTGAACTAGTCAATGTGTATCGCGAAAATTTAACAGTAAACCAGTTTTTGTTGCTTTGTAATAAATGAAATATTAAGCAGCATGTTCTTTTTGCTGCACTGGCTAATCGGTGTTTTGATATTGAGGAGTATGCACCTCAGTGTCCGGTCCAAAATCTACTCCTGTCTTTTGGATGGATGGATGGATGGATGAAGACAAAAGATAGGATTCCTCCATAATACATTTGGACTGCATTTAATAAAGCTTTAATCATACATCTTCAAATGTACTGTCCTTTAATAAATCTCTTCTTACAAATACAAATTTTTATTTTAGGTAAACCTAGATCAGATTAAACAGTTCTGATGAGTTAATATTCATTACATTATTTATGACATGATTATAAATTTCAGAACAACTACTGCACACTTAACCATTTTTTTAATTATTATTTTGCATCGATCCCTTAGTTAGTCAGACCTCACGGCGCCAATGATCATATAGCCGTTGTCCAAAGGTCTGATTCGGGTTGCACCCACCCATCTCCCATGATTTCTTGAAGGCGGAAATCTTGGAAGTATTCCAGACGATGACTGATGGGAGAGAAATTATACCATATTTTAATCTCTGAAGTCACACTGACTCACGGCTGATAGGTCACACTGGTTTAGATGATTTGTTGGTACAGCTTAATACTAAATTTAACGTGATTGCCGGTGTCGGTGCTTCATGTTCCATCAGATATATTTTAAGACGAAATACGATTTGACCTCCCACTAAAATAAATTCACATAATAAAGAAAACAATATAGTATTATGCAGGCGAGCTTGCTCTGTGGAGACGCTGCTGTAAGATGTTCATATCTAAAGATCTGCATACTTACAAGTTGGGTTTTTGACCTGCCTCAATTTCATCCCTTGGTATGGGATAAAGGGCTTCATAGGTCCTTGCTTCTCCAGAACCGTGGATTGCATAGGAATTCATTTTATTCACTCCTGGTGGAAAATATCTCCACGGAAGGTGAGCTTGCCCCTCCCACCTATTTCCATTTATGGAGGCGTGGAATGACAAAGGCAACCCTTGCTTAAGAAGATAAAAAAACAACATTTATCAGGCACGTTAAGAGCAACGTGGGATGCAGGAGCAGACTGTTGTACTTTAACCAACCTGGAATGCCTGTCCTCTCCCAGAAAGTAATAAAATTAAATGCTGTCCATGCCTGCAAAATAAGTAAACATGCAGCTGATTATCATACGCAGCCATCATTTTATACCTACAGGTCATCTCATGTTGTAAATGATACAGAAATACATTTTTGGCACCTTTTATTAGATTCTTTTAAAAACTAGCTTGTTAATAATGCACCAGCACTTTAAGGAAGCTGACAAACATGTAAACACTCACGGGCAAAGTTCCACCTCCAGATATTTTTCTGTGCTGCTATTCAAGAAGAAGGACTCGACAACTAAAACAAAGTAAGAAAATATACTGGCAGAATAGACATTAAGGGAACCCAACTATTGATTTCAGCCCTGTTTTATATTAGGCACACGCACTTATTCCTTAATTATTTTTTGTTTAATAGTAAAGTATATTTATATGCAAATTATTCCGAAAATTAAATGCAAAATATGGTATTTATAGTTCAGCTCTGGAATGATGCAAACACACCTTCATAGTCCCAAAGGCCAGGAAATGGCTGACCAGCACCCCCTGGTGGAGATGCTGGATCATTGAAAAAGGGGGCGGATACTTCCATTAAAAGTCCACAATCTTCCGGCGAAAACTTAATGTTTACAGGGTCGTGGTTCACGGGTAAGCTGTCCCAAGTCTGATCGATGGTGAAGTTCATCTAGAGAAATATCGAGATTGACCTCGATTTTTGCATTTCATTACTTATCTCTCACGCCAGCTGGTAGGTGTGATAAGCCCTCATAACGCCGCAAGGTAACTCTCAAATTCAGCTAGTAGCATATTTCATCCCAGCGTTAACAAAACATGGCATTTTCTATTTAGACACATTGGACAACTGTGAAAATCCCCTGCGATATTAACTTTACCTGGAATAAGGCCTTTTGACACAAATGTTTACAATTTCAACAAATTACAGGAATATAGTGGAATGTAAAGTTGTTTTGCAACATATTCCATCAAAATTGTATTAAACATGAAAACGTAGCAAAGCACAATTATAATAAGCCATATATATCGATTTTATGCGCATATTTGTTTTGGCAATTGAAAGTTAAATGGCATGGCTTGCGTTTGTGTAACATCGTTTTAATAATAATTCTACATATGATACTTACTATAAGGCAGAGGGAGAGCTATGCAGTCAGAAGGAAAGACTGATACAAATGAACTATGAAACAGTACGATGTTATAAAACCGTACCATCTGATAATACACACTGCGATAGGACTGCCAACTTCCCACCCATGGAAATAAAACAATTAGGAGCCTTGCGCAAGTACGGAAACATAGCGCCGCATCTGAAACAAAAAAAGTCAAGGTATGTTCAGTAGTACTTAAGTAGCAGAGGAAGTGAAACTACTTTTTTTCCGCACGGACCCAATATGGCGACGGACCGTGTGGCTGAGTGACGTTTTGATTGGTCACTTCGTCCGGTTTGAACTACGCGGCGCACGGACTAATTTAGGAGTGGCACAGCTGTGTGGCTAAGTGTAAGTATAACTTTATAGTGTAATACAATGTAAAGGAAAACGATCGCGTCTGTGGCTTTACGGCAGTCTGTTTGGTGATTACAGACTGTTTGGAACGCTGTCATGATTTTTTAAATGGGGTGCAGATTTCAATGATAGTATTAACCGGCACTGGTTACGCCTAACGAACGGCAGCCGTGGTTAGTTACCGGGATCGGCGCTTCGCTCCCGCTGCTGTTTTGACATGTCAGATGTCAGGATAACATTCCGAATCCGCGTTGACGGCTAACTAATCAAGATGATTTCAAATGACCAGAAACGCCTATCAGACTCCTTGTGCTCTATTCGCATGCACAGGTTTATAGACCTGAGGTCCTTGGCTGGCTTTGATTTTTGTTTATTGATGTGACGTGCACGTGACCCTCCTGTCTACCTTGTGCATATCTGGAATAAGGTATTCATCAGCTGCGAGCGCTGAAGTGATCATTCCTGCTTAGATCCAGATGTCAACCGACACCGAGTATCAGCGACATCAAGGTGAGAAATTAAAAGCTCGTCGTTCCTTTTCATTTGAGTCATCCGATGAATTTGTATTTACAGACCTAGGGAAGGTGGTCTTTTCATCTGTGTCGACGTTTTTGTGTGATTGGCTATTTGATACTATAAATACATCTATTAAGACGCTATATGTTAGTTTTATTTTTAATATTAAAGCCCAGACGCTCAATCCTACCGTGACTCAACATGAAGATGGAGAACAATCGCAACCCATGCCAGCCCAGGTATGTACATTATGTATGTGGATATGATGTAGGCCTACACAATAAATTCGGGGTTTAATTATAATGCAATGTCTTGAAGGATCAAACAGGAATGGACAATGGATCCCCTTGTCTTACAGACAGAAGGTCAGTGTTTGTGTGTGTATATAGTCTCATACTTACTATTTGCGTAATACTAAACAGAAGCATGTAAAGCGACAGATTCCGACTTGTGTTAATGTTAACATTTTTCTTTTGAGCACAATGGCGCCACTCGTAGCAGAGTATGACAGACACATGAATGATATGACTGAACAAATTCGTCTCTATCAGGTACCTTTTTAAAAACTTTTCAGCTGTCATCATGAATTAAATGAAGCGTTTAATAGACACGGGTATTGTAATTTAACAGATGGTAGCAAAGTTAATGAGCTTCGAATGGGGGGGCTGTTAAACTCCCCCAATGGCTTCCTCACTGTTTCTTTGTGAGGGAGGGGGGTGGGGTGGAATACAGAATTGTGCCTAATTGGATTTTGCAAAACAGCACAAAATTTATTACAGAGTTATTTGTTTCACTTCGAATATAATGATGTTTAACAGAGCTATTAAATTTGCATAAACCTGCATATTTTTTTCTGTTTGGGGTGGGGGGGTGATAGATATCTTAATTTACTGTCACTTTGAAACCTACAGGGGCAGATGGTGGCACTCAGAATGAAACTCGACACCGTCGTTAATGAAAATGAACGGTAGGACTTCCAACTCAGTATTGCCGTTATACTGAGCCGCCTGCTCTTTGAATACGGCGACAAGGATGACAGCCAGTGGGCGGCATGGTGCTGCAGTGGTTAGCACTGTGCTGCAGTGGTTAGCACTGTGCTGCAGTGGTTAGCACTGTTGCCTCACACCTCAGACCAGCGTTCGAGTCTACAGGGGTTTGCCTGTTCTCCCCGTGTCATTGTGGGGTTTCCCCTGGGTACTCTGCATCCCCCCTACAGTCCAAAAACATGCTGAGGTTAATTGGAGTTACCAGATTGCCCGTAGGTGTGCATGTGTGTATGAATGTGCCTTGTATTGGGTTGTTGCCCCGTCCTGGGTTGTTCCCTGCCTTGTAGCTGTAGCCTCCGGAATAAGCCCCGGACTCTCACGACCCTGAATAGGATAAGCGGTCTCAGGAGGTGGATGGATAGATGGCAGCCATTTTGTGTAAATCGTTGAGATGTTCAGGCTTTTCTACAAGTACTCATCCTAATGTCAAGTCAGATAGGTTTTTTTGTCATTTCCACCATATGCAGAGTACACAGTGAAACGTGACATTGTTCCTCCAACATCATAGTGTAGCACAAAAATGGAAACAGTGCAGGCAGGACAGAACTATACAGAATGCACGGAGAGCAAAGAGACAAGATAAACGTAAGAGCAACAATATAATATTACAGGGCAAGACGACATACAGTGCAGTCGACAAAAGTATGAATGAACACAGAATTATGACAGATGCTGTATCCTGGCAGCAGAAGTATGCAAATAAAATGCAAGATAATGTAGAAGCATTATCTGTTGAATAGTGACCAATCAGCGATAAAGGTCTTGTGAGTACTTGTGTTTTTGCAATAAGGCTGTATGTAGAACTGCGAGAGTCGATAGAGAAGCAGCTCCTGACTGTCCCCATCGGCGCCGGGCTGGGCGAGGACAGCTTGATGGATGAGGAAGCCATGAAGAAGCTGCAGGAACAAATGCAGCTGTCTCTGCAGGTGTGGCATCATCGGGGCAGTGGGCTGGGACTGAAGGCTCTACCTTAATGTGCGTGTTCTCATTTATGAGGAACTGAGGGCGAGTAACAAAGGCGTCCGTCTCTATGCAAATGGCTCGTCTGCACGAGCTCATTTTGTGCTCTGCGGGTGGAATGTTAATGGTTGAAGTTAGCGAGTTTAAAAGACTGAGATAATGATGCATCCGTTCTGCTTTTTTGTACTTCTGCGACACGCGATGGACTTTCTGCAGGAGAAGGATCACGCACTTGAGCTGTGGCAGGCAGCTGCGCAGGAGCTGGACCGGCTACAGCAGATGTATCAGAAGGTCGTGGCTGACTCTCGGCTCCATGTGGCTGAACGACAGACCATGAAGGTGTGATCCTCGGCCCACTATATGGATCCGCACAAGCAGCGAAACATTTACTGCAGTGTTTCTCAATCCGGTCCTCTCTGTTTGTGGGTGTGCTTTCCTGTTGCATCCACAAGGGGGCGATGTTTTACAAAAAATTATGGAACAATTTAGGACACAAAAATTTTAAACGGGCATAAATTGCCATCTGTTTGCATAATTCAGAAAGTCAGATGTCATTGTCTTTAGTAAGATCGGCTTGGTTTAAAAAAAAAAGTGTCCTGTATTTATGTTACAGAATGAACTGACGCAATTCCAACAAGTTGCTCGGCAACTAAAAGAGGCCAATCAGACGCTAGAGACGGTAAGGCTTGGATGTATCAAAAGCCACCAGGTTATTGTGGATTTCAGATTAAACATTGTGTGCAGATTTCCTGCTAATCGGTATCTTGCTGCTTATGGACGGTAATGAGTCTAAGGCAGGACACACTTTGCTGTGTGAGTCTCTTCCAGTTGCTATAATTCCTCTGTTCATTCTCTTTCACACGCTTGGCAAACTGCATTTCCTCGCCTTTGCAAAGTCCATTTTCCCTTCTCTTTCTCTTGTTCCTTCACTTCAAGGTGTGATGCATAGGAGTGGGGGTGTTGAAAGAGTAATACAATATCTTTCTAGTGCATTTTTAATGGGGCTGGGGTTTTTTTTTTTTCACCCCCCCCCCCCCCCAACTTTTCCATGCAAAGAATTATAGGTTTTGTGCTGTCAAACTGTCATTGTCAAATGCCCCCGGTCCCTGGGTCTGGCTTGTTACACACAGACCAACCAGCAATTTCTGAAGACTGTCATGGAGCAGAACTCAGAGGTGGAGAATCTACGCAGTCAGCTGAGGTGGGCCCCCTGTTCTCCCACATCCCCCACCCCTCCTGGACTAATGTACTTACCTGACTGTGTTGTAAAATGCACATCGATGCCATTCCATACCGCAGACATGCAAAGCAAGATCTGAGGGCAGCTACGACCAAGATGGAGGAGATGGCCAAACGCATGCAGGACGCTGAAGAACAGGCGCAGCATCGGGTAGGCCTGCCATCGCGTCACGTGATCACCAGAGCGGCCTGCCATCGCGTCACGTGATCACCAGAGCGGCCTGCCATCGCGTCACGTGATCACCAGAGCGGCCTGCACCTACACTGCTGACAGCTGTGGGTCAATTCAGTACAAGCACCAGAGGTGGAAAGTTCAGCTCCAGAAAGTACAAGTCAGGAAATTCCTTTCACAGTTATCAACCTGTCATGTCCTGGCTTTCGCCAGACATAGGAAATATCCTAGGACATCGGCATGGATAATATAATTAACATTATTATCATCATTATTATTATTATTATTATTATTATTATTAAGTATGGTGCTGTACTATTCTTCGAGCCAATGAACCACTGAAGATGCACAGTGTCTTGAAAAATGTGCATTTTTATTATTGCAAACCATTGTATTTAACTCAAAATTTTAATATGTTTTATGGCAGTCTGTTCATGGTAGGAGTTGCCATAATTCTAACATACCAAGCGCCTGCCTGTATAGTGTCAGTTACAATGAAATTCTCACTTGTGTGCATCCTTCCGACAACAATATGAATAAATAAATCATAATAAACTGGCGAACAAACATTTAGCATGTACATTTACGGGAAAATGTTTTATTCTTTTTAATGAAACATTTCTGTTAATGAATGAAAACTCAAAGAAAATATTTGAAAGAGGGCAGTAGGCGTAGCTGCTGTGTGAAGTGAGATGGGTGTCATGCTGGAACGTCTTCAGGAGGAGGCGGCCGCAGTGGCTCATGGGAAGGAGGAGGTCACAGAGAGGCGACTCCAGCAGCACCAGGCAACCATCAGTCAGCTGGACGCCAAGTGAGTGTCCCGGCGTGGAAGATGGCGGAGGGGACTCTCAGGGGAGGGTGGGGTCACTGACCCCCTGCGTTGCCACTCCCCCTCCTGGCACAGGCTGAAGGTGGCCACGCGGGAGATGGAGCAGCTGAGGAAGGAGCGGGCGGCGTGGGAGAGGCAGGTGGGCGAGCTGCAGGGGCGCTGCGCCGCTCTAGAGGACGAGAAGTACGAGGCAGTGACCAAGGTGCGTGAGAGCGTACAGCTGGTGGAGGAGGCCTCACTGCAGAAGGATCAGGTGAGCATGAGGACCTGCACCGTTCACACGAGCAGCTCAGTGGGACCAGCTAGACCTTTTAATAATAGATACAGTGATTATTTCTAACAGATTCATTTACATTTTAATTAACATTAGTATTTAGCATTTATCGTTTTCTTGCTTGTCGTGCATTTTGGACATTTTAATTAATTAATGGTACAAATTCAAAAATTCCAGGCCTTTCTGAGAGAAAAGCAGAAGGCTGAAGAGCTGGAGAAGATGATGGGGGCTCTGAAGAAGTTTATTCAAGATGCTGCCACTCGAACCAGAAAAGAGGCCAGTTTGTTTCGCTTCCAAGATGAGGAAGAGCTTTGGGCGCTGGGGGAGATACTGCATCAGGAACGATTCACTCGGTGTTTTCCGAAAGCAGAAACACGTTAAGAGTCACTGCTTAGACAGGAGCACTGACTGGATGTTCCTCGATGGCATCCCATGCAAACTCAGCCCTTAAATTAAGTGTCTCATGCACCAAGTCCACTTTCGTAGTCTGTTGGATTCTTTACTTTTCTTAACATAAGTAACGCATAAGCCAAGGTCTGGAAAAATCGATTGCTTTGCTGGAAGTATTCAGGGTGCCTGTTCAGTTCCCTTAGCTGCCGAATGCTGTACATATAGTACCAGTCAAAAGTCTGGACACAGTATGCCACATCACATGACCTGGTCACCTGACCTAAATACAGTTTGGAGGAGCTCAGCATATGTGGGATCTCCTTCAGGACAGCTGGAAAAGCATCTCAGGAGGCCACCTCATGGACCTGGTGTAGAGGGGACATTAGGGTCAGCCAGTCCCTGGGGTGATTGGGGTTAAGAGCCTCGCTCAAGGGCCCAAAGGTGGGGTCACTCTGCCGACCATGGGATTTGAACCAACAACCTGCTGAGTCCCAACCTACAGAGCTGTCACCCCCACAAACTACTTTAATACTTTTTCGGTCGGTGCATAATCCATATATGTTATTTTATATTCTTCATGACTTAATAATTATTCTAGAAAATAGTACAAATAAACCTTTCTATGGGGAGGTGTGTTCAAATGTTTGACTGGTACTGTATTTTTTATGAATTGGTGGTGTAATATTTTAAACCGTTAGCTAATTGATTGATTTTATCATTTTCAGGTTGAGAATGTCCGTAAGCAGTGCAATGTTCAGATCCACAGGATGGCGGAAGAGCTGTCAGCCCTTCAGCTGGTGTGTTGGCCCCTCTGCGAAACAAAAAATCTCAAATTGCACTTTAGACCAAAACCTACGTATTGATGCATTATGCGTTACCATTAAAGATGGATGCCAGCTGTAATAAATGTGTCAGGTGTTCCTAGGTCTTTAAGTCTTTTTTTGTTGTTTGCATTTGGACAGGTTGCGCAAGATTGCTTGTTTTTGGTGATGTAGTCAAGTCGCTATCCTTCGACGGACAAACGCAATAGCAGGCTGGAGGTGCTTCTCATTCATAATTATGGGCCGCTGATGGATCTCTTGTATTCTGCGTTAAGGAATGTGCAGACAAGCAGTCGCAGATAGAGAGAGGCTTGCGGGAGAGAGAGGCCGTGGAGGAAGAACTCGGAAAGGTGATTTCGCCGTTTGTTTGAGGGCTTGGCTGTCGCCATGGAGACGGCGCATAGTCCTGTACATAGTACGGGTATAAACAAGACTGATTACAAACCAAGATCGTGCTTTTTGCAGTTAAACGCTGACACGGAATGTTTTCAATTTATGAATATTAAAAGTACTAGATTTCCTGTGCAGTGCAATACTTTAGGGCCTTATTTATAACAGAAAAAAAACTTGATGTTGAATATGGCAGGTAAGACTTTACTAATGTACATTTTCCTGAAATTCTGCAGATCAGAGAAATCCAGATTCCATGTACAGAGAACCCCCCTGGTTACAATGGGGTTACGTTCCGATAAACCATAAATAAATCATACTAATGCGAGAATGCATTTTAAAATGGTACACCTAAGCTAACAAAAATCATAGCCTAGCCTAGCCTAGCTTAAACATGCTTAGAACACTTACATTAGCCTACAGTTGGGCAAAATCATTAACAGCCTATTTTATAATAAAGTGTTGAATACCTCATGTAATTCATTGAATAATCACACCCATCGTAAAGTTGAAATATCGTAACACGGACCAGAGAGCGGCTGTATCTGGAATTTTCCAGTTTTAGTGGCTGACACTGGTTTTAATAATTATTAGGTAATATTTTACGATTTTTCGTGTTCTAGAATGTCCATTATTATTTTACCACTTCAGATCTGGTGTTTGAGCATCCTGGCTGTACTTTGTGTGCTGACTGATAGTTTGCTCCAGATATGGACCAACTACAACGCAGAGTTTAAAATGTCGTCCCTCAGATGTACCGGGACGGAAAGGCGGGGGAACCAGAGTACAGGAAGATCGACACCCTCCACGAGAGATGCCTCGGCGCCGAGCGGCTGAAGGACGACCTGCAGATCACGCTCCAGACGGTGCAGAACAAGATGAAGAAGATGGAGATGGAGTGAGTAACAGATGGGAACCTGGTCATCCACACATGACAGTTTGGACTTAATGCTTAATGAATACATCAGTAGGTGCTGGTATCTTCACACCGACACATGAGGGGATCAAGCTCGCGTTACGGTACACGTGCACAGCTTAAAATCCAGCACTACATTTAATGCGATATTGAGTGACATGCTCAAATGCTGTCACAAACTTTTGTCTCTGCAGTACCGCAGTCTTAAGCTATTGAAGCCAGATCAGTCTTTATCCTATTTTAAGGACAAAAACAACTGACCAAAAACTGGCATCCCATCCAGGATGTACCCCAGCCTTGCACCCTCTTCTGGCTGGGATACGCTCTACGGCTCAACATAACTCTGACCAGGAAGATTGCTTTGAGGATAGATGGATGAATGGATGCTTTAAAATATCCTCCCCCATCTTTCTCACAAATGCGACCACAATGCTGACTGCCCAGATGGGGAACGTGCAGTTCCATGAATGCAACTATTCATGTGCTGATATCCTTAGGCATTCAGGACCCCTGTCCCGCTCACAGGTATCAGGAAGAGCTGTCCCGCTCCCAGGAGGAGGTGCGCAGGCTGCAGGTGGCGCTGGCGGGGGCCCGGGACGACTGCGGCAGCGTGAGCGAGGAGCGACTGCGACTGCAGCAGGAAAACCAGCAGCTGCGCAGGGAGATGGAGGAGCTGCGCAAGACCTCGGTGCAGGTCCAGAGGAAGGCCAAGCAGCAGGTAGGTCCCCGGGGGGGGCCGAGGCCCCACGCCACGCAGATACACCCAGAGAGGACTGGGGTCATCGCCACCTGCCATTCTGCCTTCACTGTAGGTGTCGGCCATGCAGCACGAGTTCTCCGTGAAGGAGCAGGGGCTAGAGGTCAGGGTGCGCGAGCTGGAGGAGAGCGGCCGCAACTCCTGCGCCGACCTCAACCGCCTGCTGGTGGCACAGCAGAGGACCAGCAAGCGCTGGAAGGAGGAAGCACGGAAGCTGACCGAGGCTTTCGAGCACAAAGTGGGAAGCTTAAAGTACGTCACAACATTTTATATGTATAGGATGTGGACATTTTTGGGGTTTTTTTGTTTTAGGTACAAGCATGAGTGTTCAGGCTTGCTTATAAAATGGTGAATGTTGGATTAGGCTGCAAAAGTCTTAGGCAGTCTAAGAAAATGTTGGTGTAAAACCATATTATGTCTGTGAAAGTGTGTTTGCTCAGTCATTTCAAAACTACCCCTAAGGTCACCCCAGGATTTGTAGTAACCATCCAATAATCCTGTGAATTTTTTGACTCGATCACTACCCCACCTTGTACGGCCAGTCCAGTACTTCATTGACTTTCTAAAACCAAATAAATAAATTTAGTGATCTGGTACTGAAATGTAACAAATACATGGAGTGGCTGAGCTGCCCCTGAGGGGAGGTTTGGGAACTGGAGCGATGTTCGTCTAGCCATCCAACAATCAGAATGGAGGAAAATCTCGTTAGTTTTCGTAGTTACTCTTAATTTTTCATATGTTTTCATGTTAAATTTTTATTTGAGCACATATACCCTTACTGCTCAGATAAATAGTTTAAAAGATTTCATTTTGCACAGTGCTGTATGTGCAGGAGCGAAGTGTTAATCCATGCGGGGGAGACACACAGGCCAAACAGGAACTTAGTGCATTTAAAACAAACTACTTCTTGACCTGAAGCCTCGATGATAACCTAGTATGGGATTTGTGCAAAAAAATATTTTTTACTGGAAAAAAGAAACAGAACTTCCAGGTTTTACAGTCTCCCTGTGAAGAAGCAGAGGGTTCGTAACACGGTGTAATGTACTGAGGAGTAACTCGACTTGACTGACTGTCTTGGCACATTGACCACAGGGCTGAGCTGGTGCGACAAAAGCAGCATTCGCAAGACCTGGAGGTTCAGCTGGAAGGCGATCATGAAAAGATGGTGGAGGTATAGTGTCCCTTGCTGACAAACCCATATCCATTCTTCAGCCAGCCCTCTTTAGGACGTCAGCCATATGTATCGGTTACATCATGAGATCTGATTAACTATGAAAGTAATCAAGCCCAAATACATATAGATAATTAACTGCACAGATTTTGAAGTACGAGTCATGTAATACAAAATGGGATGTAAACTTTTCTACATTTGTAGAGGAATATTGAAGAACTCTATCCCAGTAAGAATATGCTCTGTCCGTCTATCCATCTTCTAACCATGTACCAGTTTATGAGGGTTCCTGGAGTCACCCTCAGGCCAGAGGCAGGGAAAGACCCTGAAGAGGAGGCAGGACACACAGACACACATGGTCACACACCATGGGTGATTTAGAGGCAACACTTCACTTAAACGCATGTCTACACTACAGGAGGAAACCCATCTAAAGATCACGGACTACATGCGTTTTGCTGAAAATGTGCATTGACTACAGCCAGACGCATCACGAGCCTGATGCAGAAGGAAGCCCTCAAACGATCCAAATGAGCCCTCAATGATTTGTTTAGCTCAAATGCTTTAAGAACCATACTCTGCTTGAGAAGCCTCAGATTACATCTCTGGGATAAGCCCCGGCCGTTTTAAAATCCTAGCAACGCCCCTGACTACAGCACATCTGTCGTATTTCTTTACATGTGACTGTTGTCATTACAGAATGAAAGACAAATGGCAGAGTATCAAGAGAAGATCAACAGACTCCAAAGGCGTCTGACTCAGGCCGAGCAAAAGGCGTCAACAGTGTCGCGGCAGGTACCGCGACCCTGAGTAGTGCGTTAGCGCTGTCGTTTATCCTGCTTTATATAGTAAATCCAGTTTAGTTTGCTAATTTACCCAGCCTGGCCTAGCATTCACTGAGTATTTGACTGGGACATTTAATATGAAAGTGACTGTCACTGTTGACATTGTTGAAACGTGCCCTTTCCATTTATCCCGTATGTGACATAGCAATGGACAGCTCTCATTTAGCACCCAGGGAGCAGTGCTGGCGCGGGGGGTTGCAGTACCTTTAAACCAGCAACCTTTCAATCGCAAGCATGCATCCCTAACCGTTAGGCCACCACTGCCCCCCATTATATACCTTTGTTATATACACTCCATATACTACTCAATACATTACAGGGCAGTATAATATACTATATAAATAATGCAGATTTTCCAGAGTTTCTCCAAGAGAGTGACAGGTCTGTGTATTGGTCAACAAAAAGAGGAGAGTTAAGAATTATAATTAGAGGACTGAAAACTTTATTACCTTGAACAGTAGGGATCAAACATGGAGAACTTCAGAAATTACTGACCTCAACTAAAACATTCTGAACCAGAATTCTTTTCTCCCCATCCAGCTCAGCATTGTCGCGTCGCAAAGAAGAAAAGCAGCCTCTTTAATTGATCTAGAAACAGGATAAAATGTGCCAAGTTCCAGGGACCATCTCTGTGATCCATGAAATGTTATTTTTTACTGTAATATTTGTAATTAAAAAAAAAAAAAACTCAGTGCTTGGCTGACTCACATTGTTAATCACCAGTGTGCAAGTTATTTTTCACTCCTTTCTGTCCAATTCCAGAATCAATATAATTTCCTGATTTTTGTATGCACTGTGTATGTACACTTGTCACCAGTCAATCTGACATACATACAATGACAGAGCAGTTCTAGTGCCACCGGCCTTCGGATGAAATAATGCCTCATACAGAAATCGCCCCTGAAGACCCCGAGAAGTCAGGTCTTCACTCCATGGACACCAGAACATTATCTGGTTTACTTTGCTGCTGTTGGTCGTACTTTCTTGCTGCATAAATCAAAACAAACATAAAGTAAGTGGAGGTTCATTACATTTAATAGATCATTATTAAATCTCATCTATAAAAATACGGATTCACATAAGTTTATAATATTAGAGGTAGAACTTATTTGGGAAAGAAGTGTTTGTAAAATATAAATGCGTGTTTTGTACAGTATGAAGAATGATAACACGGAGATAATCGCGTGTCTGTAAACACTGAAATCACCGTTAGTTTAATTGTTACATTCAGCTGAAACGAGTGCAATAAAATTGCAAAGGTACCTAATAACAAAGCACTATAAGTCTGCTAACACATGGGTGATAATCGTGAAGTACAAGGCGAAGGTGCCAGCCAGTCTGCTCACCAATGGAGTACATTTCTAACTGCTGGCGTAAGCGCACTTTCTGCAGGCTGTCGTAGAAGTTGGGCTCCGCTATGGAGCCCACGGTTGGGGGCAAAGTGAAAATCCGCATGATCTTCCTCTTGTTTCTGTAAAACACGAGCGAGGCAGATACAGGAGGTGACTTAACTCGACCACCACCACACCTCGTATGTCAAAAACCTCACTGACATTTAAAAACTAATTTCACTAATCGAGCTCAACGTGAAATTTCATAAATATATGGAATGGCTGTTGTGGCCCTGAGTAGACGTTTGGGAACTGAACGGCCAGTGCAAAACGCAAATGGACGCCTCGGTACTCACTTTCTGGCGTACATCAGCAAACCAATGCTGACCAGGATCACTAGGAGATACACATTAGTTGCTTCGTTCCAGGCTTCGTGTACCGAATAATCGATCGTTTCGTCGTCAGCCATCACGCCGTAGCCTCCCATCGCTACACTACGACGCTTAATACGTCGAATACGGAATTACAAGTGTGTGTAAACAGAAGCAGGTTCCGTTCCGGCATGATAAAGAGCAGCGAAAATTAAAGACAGTAAGCGGTGAGCGAAAAGTGACGTAAAAACTCGTTACTGCCCCCTAACGGAGAGGAGGCAAACAACAAAATTTCATGGGGCATATTAATAATGGAAACAATATTCAGAAAGAGAATCTTTTGGGTTAATGCAAGGTTTTAAATACTTTTATAAACAAGAACTCCGTATTAGATTCTCTCTTGGATGACATTAGGTTGTTTGGCATTTCCGATCTGAATTTCTATAGCGCCTGTATAGCCCTGGTTACTAGTAGGTCACTGCGTGCTTCAACTAGCAGTACTTGTGCGGACAATATATATCAATATACAACACACGTATTGCGAATATACACAAACCAGTGAATTTCACCCTAAACGCACGTAGCCCTAATGCAGATTATATACAAAACGAATTATATAATCTAAGACATAAAGGTGACTATAATTACATCTTAATTTAAAGGGCTTGATCTCTGCAGAGACCTGCCCAATACTGGACGTTTGCTCACAGTTGTGCGACGACATGCTGAGATAGTGAGATAACATTTAAGTATATGATTAGGGTTCTCAGATTCGAGCTTTTTCACAATTCCACATTTTGTGAATAACACCTTGTACTTCACATATTAGCACTTTTAATAGAGTTGTGTTTCTTTGGGCAACAGACCAGACGTAAATCTTGACATTGCGGGCTTTGGTAATTATACCTATACTTGCAATTACATTTGGAAATACAGTCATATCTGTAAATAAACGAATAACGTCTCTACCAATTCACAATTTGACTATTTTTCATTGCTGTTTCGTTGCTGGTCATAATACAGAACAATAATTCCTTGTCTTGTTCATATAAGGAAACTTATCAAAATATTCGTCTTAGTTTAACCGCATCCCCGTTGCTAGGCAACTATAAACATGCCGGTTTGTTTCACTTTCTTAGCCATACTGGACTACTGGTGAACTGACTCTTAACTGGTTGCATCTTCTGACAATTATACTATAATAATTAATAGATATAACCTATAGGTCTCGTGGAATAAATTCTTATGTCCTGTAAGTATGAAGTCACGATTATCCACGTATTATTGAAACAGTTAATGACAGTAACGTGTCGTTGGATGATATAGAGTTAAAATGAACTAAAATGTTTAATCCACAAACAATATAAATCACACGTAAATATGATAATATTAATATTTATATTAGTTTTCACTGTAAACCAACTGTCGAGTGCCGTCTGTATTGCTATATATTGTTTATTTGTACTTAACTAAATATTTTCTACATCAACTACACCTCTATTCTACCATATATTTTATTTCATTTTTTATTTATGACTTGCTTATCTATTTTTAATTACTGAAAGTGCCTGGCGTGAACTAGAACGTGTTGCTAACTTACGGTATTTAATGACAGTTTGTGGGATTGAGGGTGATTTATGGCTGTAGAACCTGCCCGATGTAAATGAAACGCTTACTGACTTTCTGCTGCTAGTCAGCCATCCTGACTCCTGTCACTTTGCTGAATATCTATTGCAAGCTGTTTATCCAATGAGTGGATGGATGAATGGATTAAATGAGGAAACTTTCTTACAGTAATAAAGCCGATTCTGCTACTGTAAGCCAAGTCAACTTCCTTGCTGTAGCTACTGTCAAATACCCTTAAATAGCTCGTTACCATCTGGGTAACACTCACCCATTCAGACTCTCACACTCACGCAAATCTATATTATTTCATTATGAAGCCAAAATGATCTATATTAAAGCCACTTGGGTAGTTTGCAAACCCTACAAACTATTTCATATATGTAAATTTGTGTGCAGATTTCACGCGATTTCAAAATCTCACACCTGCCATCTGACCGAAGTTGGCAACCCTGACTTATGTAAATAGGTGGCTAATTGCATGTTTTCATTTCTATTTGTATCGTTATCAAAATGTTCAGCGGTGCAATGGAGCGACAGCAGGGGTTGCCAGCGCTGCTGGGTCAGGTCGATCCCGACCGGCTTCTAGCTAGGCTAATTTCCGTAGCACCTCCAAGGCCCTATCGCAACCCAGAGACCCTCGTCTTTCCCGGCACCACCAAGGCCTTGGAGCGCAGGAGAGCAAGAGAGAATCCAGTTGAGCTGGAGATGCTGGTGTGTAGCTGCAGCCAAGGCTTTGTCTGGCTCCAAACTTGTTTTTGTGGTTTGGGGGCTCATTCTCACAATGCTTACGTGTAACGTGTGGTTTGTTTCAGCCTGTTCTAAGGAAATATCAGGAACGCAAGAAGCTAATATGCTCAAATGATACAGAAGTGGGAACGCATTCCGCATCCACAGAAAGGCCATCGTCCTCAGTGCACCTTCCCAGACTCTCAGGACTCGAGACGCAGAAGCCGGTAAGCCATTGTACAACCGTCGCCAAGTTACCCGCCTGTCCTGTAGGCAGCCTAAGAGTTATGTTGACTTATGTTACTATGGTTTCCAGGGTCAACTGTCCCAAAGTAAGAGCTACTCCCCTTCTCCTCCCAAAAAGCTTCGGTCCCATGCAGACACCTCAGCTTCTCCACTGTACCACACACCATCTCCTCCTCAGTCCCACCTGCTGCAGTTCAGATCAGTAAAGGAGGTGATCCGTGCAAAAATCGATGAGCCTCTTGACATCATTCAGACCATCCGCAACAACCCTCATCTGGGAGTCCTCTACTTAGTTCCAGCTGTACCCAAGTCCTCCATCGATTATGACCCATACAACCTCAAGTAAGGTCAAGGGTGTTTTTCAGTATGTACACTTGACTGTGGTTGGATATATTTTGAAATGTTTCATGTCAAATTTACCATAGGTTTTCTCATTATACGTCGTACGTTTTGTATTTTTTTGTGATTAATTCATTTGAGTTGAAATACTAGGTTCATTCAGCAATCTTGTGTGTCTAAAGTGTGTCAGCTATCATATCGATCACTGCCTCTTGGACAGGGTTGTGGAATATATCAAAAAGAAGAGTTCAGACTTCTTCACCATCAGTCCAGCGGGTGTAACGAGCTGGAATAAGGGGGAAGATGAGTTTGTGCCGCTGAATAGGTGGGAATACGAATGCCGCTGCTACCGGAAGCTCTTGCCCATACCCACCTTCTCTCTATTCCGCAAGTGGAAGGCTTTCCGGGTGTGGAGGACCAATGTACGCTCCAACAGCATCAAGAAGCACAGGTCCTCGCTGCAGAAGCACCTCTTCATCGCCAACGAGGTCAGCGTAGTTATTGGCCAGTGAATTTCCACTGGGCTCTTCAACGTGAAAAATGGAAATCATGCAGATTCTAATCACCGATCTATATGGGGGGGCTGGGGGGGTGGGGTGCACAAGGCAAGGGAACCCCTTTGAATGAGATATCAGTTCATCATAGGCCACATACATGCATTAAAACATGCATTGAAAAATTAAGATAATCCATTTGACAGAGGATGAACATACATATTCCACACAGCAAGTGTAGAGCCAGGATTTACACATGCTACCCTGGAGCTATTGTACTTTGCTGAATGGAAATCAATCATCATTAATATTTTATAGAATCAAACTTAGATAACATGCTTTTCAGAAGAGCAATATACTGACCAGTGAGCATCTTCCATCACTCTCCCCAGTCACTACGTCCTGCACTCATTGACATTTGGGAGATGTGTTACCGTATAAGTGACATGAACCTATGCTGCTTCGAAAAGGACCACACTTATACCCTCAAGGAGTTCCAGAGTGCCCAGTACAAACAACTGAAGGAGGTTTGGCTTCAATCTATCGAACCGAACGAGTATTTATATAATATCTGATTTTAAGTTTGTGAAAAAATAAAAAAACCTGTTGAAATTTGACGATTGAGTATATTGCTGTGAGGTCAGTTGTGGTGCTCTGTGTTTTTTGCAGGTATCTTCACGCCTGGAGGAATTCAGGGAGCTGGTGAAGGAGGTGACCAAGACCGCATGCTGCACGGCGCTGCTGGAGGCCGGATACATGCCCGGTAATTACCTGGGCAGCTCCCAGGCTGCAGGTACAGAGAAGCAATGGCACTGGGAGCAAAATCGCCTCAACTTTCAGGTCACCGTTCTCAAGCTGGGGAAGAGGCAGGGAGACTGATTTTCATTGTAAAACAAGAAAACCTGCAATTCATTGTCTCTTAACTGCAGGGGAGCAAGTTCTAGCCGGACAGACAATGTCTAGGATGGAGATTCTTTCGGAGAAGCCACTAGATATTCCTTGTTTTCATCAGATCATGAAGAGATCCCACTGCAAACGTCTCACATGGTTTGTTTTCACATAAATTCTTTAAATGGGCTCATATACTTTAAATAACCTTCTATCCACATTTCAGAGGAGTGCTTTGTGTTCTTACCCTCACTTGAAGTACTGTAACGTTAATACTGTTGATGGTGACCAACCGTTCAGCTTTATCAGACTGGTGGACTACCTAATTCTGGACACCTTGTACATACTGGTGGTGAATTCTGTCACCTCGTTGCTGAGCTTCCTGAAGGAGCACATTGAAAATACTCCCTCAGAGGATGTCATCCAAAGCTGGTGTCTCCCTGAACCCGAAGAGGACACCAAGAAGGTAGTAACATTTTTGGCAATGCAGTCGTGCTAAGCAGGGTTACTCCAAAAATTCTAATTTAATTCATTACTAGTATTACAGTATTTTTGTATGGAAGTAATGTACTACAAACATTCATTCGCAAGGATCAGTTGTAACTTGTGTTTTAGAGCAAATACTCAACCTCAGTGATAAAACTTGTTCAGGTTAGGAATTGTACTTCTTGCATGTTTTAGCATTTAAGGTTAATTATTTGAAAAACATTTAATTTGCTTTGCAATGTAACGACTTGTATGCTAGCTGAATTTAAGGCTGCATATTTGGGTGAAGTATTTTGTCTTGTCATTTGTCAGGTATTGTGTTAAATACCTCTCACTTTTTACTGATGACTGCAGGGCAGTGTCGTGCACAAGGCGGCTACACCTCCACCAGTGTTCACAGTAGAGGTGGCGCTAGAGACCCAGAATTTGTCCTTCAAACCTTCCCTAGAAGACTTCCTGGTTAGTAGAGATTATCTGCAGTTGTAGTGTCTGTGTAAGGGCTGTCTAGTGTAGTTTTCACTGTTAGGCTCTGATGTATGACTTATGGATGACAGGACAGCGTTGGGGAGATCATCACGCGTTTTCAGGAGACAGTGCTCTCAGTGGATACCCTACTCTTCGACTCCCACTTTGATGCCTTCACAGAGTCATTACGGAGTAGCAAGGTAGACGTGTGCTTGTCCTGCTATTTCCGTTCAGTTGTTTCATTAGTCTGTTGCGTATTGAGCGTTGCTTCAGCATGTTGGGGTTTTAGAGTCACCTCACTGAGACCATGATGTTACAGGAGGTGGATGATGAGATGTCCGAGGACAGCCACAATTTGGAGATGATGTTCAGGGATGAGAACCTTCTGCAAACTCTCATCGAGAATATGAAGGTGACCGTTAGAACTGTGAGAATTGTTGCTACAATGGGCTAATGTTCAAATGAATGTTAGTGCAAGGCCTTATTCTATAGTGCATTTAGTACATTGTCATTCTATACCGTAGTATAGTATTTTATGGTATAGTTGCAAAAACTAACCATAATCTTAATTACTCATTGTTTAGTCCCCGGGTTAAAAATGTCCAGCCTGTTATAAAAAAATTCAAGGTAAATACGATGATTCGTAATAACAAAATGCACGCAATACTTTGTGAAGCCTGCGAAAAAACTGCACGGTTTCAGCTCTAGCTACACTACAGTACATAGTCACTTTTATCAGTAATAATTATTGTATTATATACAGTATTATTATTATGTATTGTATTATTTTTCTGACTTACAAATTCGACTTACAGATAAACTTAGGGAACAGATCTTGTACGTAACCTGGGAACGGCCTGTAACGACTTTGGATGGCTGCTCGGCTCAGTTAGCCATCATACAGGTTGATAAATTAGCGCTGTTGTCTGCAAGATGCTGATGGTATGCATCTCTCTCTTCACACGTCTTACCAGCAAGCTCTGCAGTTTTCCTTCAGTGCAGCAGATGTGTACGCTCACACCTTGGAGCGATTCCGTCTCTTCTTCAAGGAGAACATGGGTTTGGACCTAGACATTCTCAAGAAGCAAGACCATGGTATCACCACCCATTTTATGTGGTTTTTCTCCAAAAATGTATAAAAATACATAAAAAGATGTTCAACAGATGGGATCGTTAAGTATTTGCTTATGTGTCTGTAATTCCTTTAAGTTTCTGAATAGTTCTGTTAAACTTCCTAATATGTTAATGGCACAGGAGTAGACTTCTTCAGGGACAATCTAGAGAAGTACCACAAGCAGCACAAGGAAGCTCTAGCCATTAAACAGAAGAGACATCTGGGACTCCTCCTTGTGGAAACCACCCAATTCCAGGCGAAGCTGATTCCGTCTCCCCTGCGTTGCTTGGAGGTAAGATGCTATAATCACAGACAAACAGATGGTATCTGATGCATTGTTGCATTATAGTACTGTAGCTTCAGAGTGAGATTCCTTTAATTCCACCAACCATTCAGGGTGGCTTGTATAAACAGCAGTTATAGACTGCAGGGAATGCAGAGTCTTCAAGTACTGTAGACAGGATGGCACTTTTATGGTGTGTGAAGGCACAACTTCACATCAAGATTCAGAGACCAGAAGAGAGGATTTTATTCATTTGTAGCAGTAAATAATTTTGGAAATAGAAATGATTTTATCTGAGTCTCTGGTGGGTTGTATACATCTCAAATCACACACTTCAGTGCCAACCGTTGCAGTTTTGTGGGTGTTTCTTATATTTCTCAATGTGTACATATACATATAAAAAAAAAATTGTACCCTTACAAGAGCAAGATGTCATAATACATTTACAGTACAAGCATTCTCAGATGGATACTTCAGACAAAATTGCCTCTATTGCATCCATGAGTATCTATATGAATATGGATGTATGCAGGAAATTTTAGCTTGTAGCATGATTAGCTTGCATCGCTGTATAAGTTCAGTAATATCACCATCTCCTTTTTCCAGGCCATCAATGACATGTTACCCATTTTGGCAAAGAATAAGATGGACACCATCATGGCTGAGCTCCAGGATGCACAGTTTAAATTGGAATTTCTGCCCACATCAACTGCCGAATTTGTCAAATCCTTGACATTCCTGGATGAGATTCAGGAGAGGGTGAGCTTAGAGGATTGCTGTCGCCTCTGTTTATCCTGAGTTACAGATGTTCAGTGTTGAAATTCTAATGTGATGTTTCCCGCCATTAGATCGACATGGTGCATGCAGAGGCTGAGACAGTTTGCCAGATGTACACGCTGATTGAGCAGTACTCTGTGCCCACTCCGCCTGAAGACTTTGCTCTGTACACTACCTTGAAACCTTCCATCACCAGCGTGCACAATGCCATCGACAAGGCTGATGGCGCGAGAGACATGAACATTGAGAAGTTCTGTCAACATCTGCAGCGTGACAGCGATGACCTCAACAGAGAGGTCAGGAGGCTCAAGCAGCAGGCTCAGGTGATTTATATCTACCTTAAAACATGCTTCTACGGAGAATTGTATATGCCAATCCTATCTGATCGATTTGGCTTGTGGGAGTTTTACATACACAAAAATGTTCTGAGGGAAGAATGAAAAATGACATTTTCAGAGAGATACCCAATCAGATTGTACAGGAGATGGGTCCAAGCAACTACAGGTGGCAGGACCAAGACATCTGATTGGTTAGCTACGGATCTACCTCCTGTACGATCTGATTGGTTCACAGAGAACCAATCACTTTTCATTCTGCCCTCTGAACATTTTTGTGTAAACAAATCTCCCACAAGCCAAAACTTTACAGCAATATGTCCACCTTTTTACATCTATGGAACTAAACAGATCGAATAACCTGAATTGGAAAGTATTAAGTGGCATATTTGCTAATATTATTGTTTTAATTCACATCACTCACTGTTCCAGGAACAGCAAACACTGGACATTACTGCTGAAAGGTCAGTGGTGAAGGAGCTACTGGAGGAGATTCACAGAACCATCGAGGATCTGCAAACTCAAGCCCTCCACTATAATAAGTACCAGAAGAATTTCAAGGTGAAACAACTTCCTGTTTACCACCGACTTTGACCTGACAGATCTCATTGCACCTAGAATTTTATGGATTCACAGACTGTGAAGGTTGTTTAGTAAGTATTCAGCTTTGCATGCCAAACAGGGTTGGTGCTACACTCTTGCAGGTGGAGGTTACAAAGTACGAGGCTCTGGAGGAGCTGTGCGGGGAGGTTAGGTTGAGGAGGCTGCTTTGGGAATCTCTGGAGGAATGGGAGGTCCTACAAGCTCGCTGGATGGAGGTAAGAGCAGCTGAACGAAGTCTACACACTGCAGGTGTAAATATCTGGTGACAGGTTGTGTTTTCAGTTGTCTTTGAAGTTCTGTTAAATTTTTTAGGTTGGCCCAGCACCAAGAATGGTGATGGTGATCAGTTTTGTATGTTATATCGCCTTTTCAGTGTCTCGCTGGTTATTTCTTGATTTGTGTTTCCTCATGTTTTCTCCAGTGCAAGTTTGAGGAATTGGACCCTGAAGAGCTGAGTGCTCAAGTCACAAAATACAGCAAAATCGTGATGCAACTGGAGAAAGGTCTCCCACCCAATAATGTGGTGTCCAGGCTGAAGGATCACGTGGACAGCATGAGGGAAAAGGTAGATTTGAGGACATCTTAGCGCCTTAATTGCATGGGTCTTCCTCTTCATCTCCAGTTCATCATCTTTTATAAGACTGATGACAGGAGAATCTCTCTTTCACAGTGATTATTAATTATGAGTGATAGTGAGGTTTTGGAAACTCAACTTTTATGCCCAGATTTTGATACAGATTTAGTGGCATGTATAATGTTAAAGTCATGGTCCTTCAAACACTGGCCAAAAATGGGTAGCGCTTTACTTTAACTGCACCTTCATAATACAATCATTATGCATTCACAGAACATTCATAATGCATTCATAAGCAGCGTGTAAGTATATCTTAACATCAACATAAATTAACAGCTTTAATATACATTAATAGAAACATTATACAATGATCCAAGTATAATGTCTGTTATTAATATACAATGTTTGTTAATGTGTATTAAAGCTAAGGTGTGTTAGGATGTTAAGGTATACTTACACGCTGTTTATGAATGTTATATGAATGCATTATGAATGTTCTGTGAATGCATAATGATTGTATTATGAAGGTGCAGTTAAAGTAAAGCGTTCCCCAAAAATGTTTGTATAACGCAAAGATGGATGATCCATTGGTTCACATGAACTCATTCCCTGTGTTTTCAGCTTCCAGTTGTCACTAACCTGAGGAACCCATACCTCAAAGAACGACACTGGGACATGCTGGAGCAGATTGTGGGCACCAGTTTAGTCGCTGAGCCACTCACACTGGCCATCTTGGAGGACCTTGGGATCTTTGGCTTTGACTCCAGGATCCAGGAGGTGACAGAAATGCGCTGTACCCATATCGTAAACCCTTTCTGTTCAACAGGCAGAAGTCGGTTGATGTATAAAATATCGTTTCCAGGTTTCAGGGCAAGCCTCAGGTGAAGCTTCCCTAGAGACGGTTCTCAAAAAGGTGCGAACATATTCATTCATAGTGTGTATTCACTGTTTTTAAATTCAATGCACCTCTATATGTTTCACAAATTTGTTTGCCCTTTATATTCCCATCCATCTTCTAACCTCTTATCCTGGGACCTGTATCAAAGTTAGATTTCTCGCTTAGCCGGATAACTTGTCGGATTTATGGTTCCCCAGTTTAAATGGACTTATCTAGCTAAGCAAAGAATCCGACTTTGTGATACAGGCCCCTGGTCAGAAGCCGTCACGCCACCTTCCTTTATGCTTGTTTGCATTAAATGTTAGCTTTTCACTCTAATATTAACTTGTTTCCATCCATCACATCCATTTCAGGTGGAAGATTGCTGGAAGAGCACAGAGCTCGTGGTGCTCTCTCATCGGGAGTCCAAAGACGTGTTTATTCTTGGGGGGACGGATGATATTCAGGTCAGGGAATAACGGCTCTCTCCTTTTTCCCTCTGGGGACTAAGGGTCGGCGTGAAATCGCATTTCCTGCCTGCGCATGCCACTTGTAGCTGTTGTCTCCACTGCTCCTCTGTACAACTCCCTCATAGAGGCCTCTCAGTCCGCTTCTCACGTCCGCTGTGTTTAGGTTCTGCTGGATGACAGCATCATCAATCTAGCTGCCGTGGCGTCCTCACGCTATGTGGGCCCGATCAAGGCCAAAGTGGACGAGTGGCAGACACAGTTGGCCCTGTTCAGTCAGACTCTGGTGAGGCCGGAACCCTACCCATGATCCTCCAGTGCTTGCATTATATTGATGTCCCAGCAGAAATGAGCTATTCAAGAATGGGATGTAATGTTGATAGGTGTTGTATTACATTTAATCAAACATCCTTTTCGCATTGTATTTTACTCACTAATGGGAACAATTAGGCTTTGAAGCACACGGTTAATTAATTGTGTATTATCAGTCACTGGCACGTAAGCATGTAGCTATATGTTGCGTGACGATAAATCGCGTTACAAATTTATGGCAGTTTGAATTGTAGAAATAAAAAATGAGCTATGAAATAGCTCAAATTATTATTTGGATGTGTAATCTAGTTTTATAAGCTGTAACTGCATTGTTTAGTCAGCAGAAAGTGCAACAACTTAGCACTAATGACTGGATTCTTAAAACTGCTTTTATACCATGTTGGTCTGCAATCCTCCTACGGGCTACCATATTTTACTACAACATTTACAATTGTTTGTGTCAGTAATTATTTTTGATTAAAGAAAATGAAACAAACGTTTATTATTTAACAAAAGGAATATTTATGTTGGTAAAGAATGAGAAATAAATGTTGGCACTTTTTGCTAATAAAATTTTCTCAAAAATGTTACAGGAAAATTGAATCGTGAATCCAGTGTTGTGGATGAATCAAAATTGTGAATTGGGCGAATTATTGCATGCCTACTGACAGTTACGAGCCATTTTTCATTGGAAACCAGGCTGTGATTGACAGTGTAGGTGATGCCGCTTGAAGACCATTGCTTAAAATTGCCCAAACAGGACCAGTGGCTGACGTGTCAGAGAACCTGGCTGTATCTCGAGAGCATCTTCAGTGCCCCAGATATCCAAAGGCAGCTGCCAGCTGAGGCTAAGATGTTCCTGCAAGTAGACAAGTCCTGGAAGGAGATCATGAGGAGGGTGAACCAGCTGCCCAAGGCCCTGCGGGCTGCTACACAGCCAGGTAGGAAGAGAGCAGAGCCCTGGTCAGAGACCTGAGGGCTCACAAAGTCCAGGCAAGAAGGACAGGCAAAATGCATTATATGTAATGGATTTCAGTATGTTGTCCATAGCATTTACTTTTAGATGTTTTGGTTAATTCTTGTGGGGAGGCACAGTGGTGCAGTGGTTAGCACTGCTGCCTCACACCTCTGGGACCAGGGTTCCATGTGTGTGGAGATTGTATGTTCTCCCTGTGTTGTTGTTGGGTTTCCTCCAGGTATTCTGCTTCCCCCCTAACCCCCATAGTCCAAAAACATGCAGAGGTTAGTTGGAGTTGTGGAATTACCCATAGTTGTGTGTCCTGTGACGGATTGGCACCCCCTCCTGGGCTGTTCACCACCTTGCACCTGTAGCTGCCAAAATAGGCTCTGCAACCCTGAATAAGATTTGTGGTTACAGAATATGGATGGGTTCATTCATGTTTGTTTAAAATTGTAGTTCAACTTTAGGATATGATTTTTACTTTTAAACAAATTTAAATGGCGAAGAATCTAAACCTGTGTTTCTCATCCTGGTTCTTGGGGAGCTGGGAAGGAGCAAAAACACGGACCACCTGGGGGTCTGGAACCATGTAACCATGCTTGGTCTGTGGCCTGTACTACGAAGTGGGGTTAAATCCCCTAAGTTACCCCGATAAGCCAGTAACCCCACTTCGTAGTACAGGCCACTGATCTCAGTTTTAGAAAGATAGCATTCTCTATTTTTATTTTGATTTGTGTTTTCAGGTCTGCTGGAAATGTTCCAGAACAACAATGCTTTACTGGACCAGATTCAGAAATGTCTAGAAGCATATTTGGAGTCCAAGAGAGTCATCTTCCCCAGGTCAGGAAAAAGGGGGTCTGTACCGAGGGAAGTGTTCTTAAGTACACTGGCAATGTCCAAGTACCCATTTCATAAATGGTGAATTCAGTCGATGGCTTTAATCATAGATTAATTGCACCATCTCGCTTTATTCATAAAAGAATAAAATTGTTTCTTATACCTATCATTCCAGATGCGGTATGTTACATTTAATTGTCAGTTATGTTCAGGTTTCAGTTCTGTTATGTTCAGGTTCTACTTCCTGTCAAACGACGAGCTGCTTGAAATCCTGGCGCAAACTAGGAACCCTCAGGCAGTGCAGCCGCACCTGCGGAAATGTTTCGATGCTATTGCTCGACTGGAGTTTGCGTCCATCTCCCCACCGTCCACCGATGCCCCAGACAAGGGAGACACAGAGAAGGTCTTCAGCAATGACATCCTGGCCATGGTCTCTCCTGAGGGAGAGAAGGTCAGTGCTGCAGGTCTTCGATCTTAAATGATATAAGCTGTGTCCTGCTTCTCTCGTATCGGATGGCTGGTGTACCGTCAAACGAGACTGAGCTCGTTGAGTTTTTCAATAGCTACCAACATATTTGTATGTATTTTTAAACTACGGGTAGTCCCCAGGTTAAGAATATCTTGTACCTTTATGAAGGGACTGTCATAAAACCTATTATACACAAAAATCTGAGCTAAATAGCTAAAGACAATGGTCATAATAACGAACACCCACACTACTTTGCAACAATCATGAAAACATTACATGGCTTCAGCAGTTTGTTGCTCGAGTTACAATACAGTATTTTATGTAGTTACTACTGGTACTTCTACTAGTCTGACTTAATTCTACTAATCTGACGTAAAGGCAGACTTAGGGAAGCGGTCTCGATCGTAAGCTGGGAACAGCCTGTACTAATAGGCTTCACGGGTAAGGTTGTGGCCTTGAAGCATTTGAATTTGTGGATCACATTGGTTTCCCTCTTCATGTGATGTACTGTAGGTGGGTCTTGGGAAAGGTTTGAAGGCTCGTGGGAATGTAGAAGACTGGCTGGGAAAGGTAGAGGAAGCCATGTTTTCGTCCCTGAGGCGTCTGAGCAAGGCCTCAATCGCAGACTATCAGAGCAAGCCCAGGACAGATTGGGTGGTGGCTGGTCACCCCTCGCAGGTACAGCTCCACTAAGGCAATTTCAACGATGTCAGTTTCGATTTCTGACCATGACACTCAAGGCTTGGGTCCCGTCTTCTAGGTCGTGCTGACTGTTTCCCAGTTAATGTGGTGTCGAGACTTGGACAGCTGTTTAGAGGGGGAACATGATCACTTTGAAGCTCTTCAACAGTTCGAAAAGGTCAATTTTGAGGTATGGTTCAAAGCAAATACATGAATGAAATATGTTTAATTATATATCCGTGACATCTATGCATATCATTCAGTACTGCCTCTTTCCCTGCTTGCTGAAGGTCACCCTTCATTTGCCGTTCTATTCCTACTTGAGTCCCACCTTGATTTCGCCCAGCAAATAAGTATCGTTTCTCATGATCGTGCAGAGGTTGAATGATTTGGCCGCGTTGGTGCGTGGCACCCTCCCCAAGCTGCATCGGAACATCATCACCGCCCTCATCACCATCGACGTGCATGCCCGTGACATCGTCACTGACCTCATCAAAGAAAAGGTGAATCCTGGCCGTGATCCGGGACGACAGAAGGGCCGGTGAAATACCTGCATGGACATACCTTCAGAGCATTAAACACGCGCTCTTTCTCTCGTGTCTGCATCCGACAGGTTGATTCAAGGAGCAGTTTTCAGTGGCAGAAGCAGCTCCGGTATGACTGGGACCTCGACCTAGACCACTGTGTGGCCAGGATGGCTCTGTCACACTACATTTACGGATACGAGTACCTGGGTGCTTGTCCCCGGCTTGTGATCACACCCCTCACTGTAAGCCTTCCTCATACAGAAATATGACAGCCACATATTTTATGCACATTCCTATGTGAATGGGTATTGTACAAGGCAATCAGACAAACCCTAAATCTAAATCTCTCAAAAATAAAACGAGTTTGTGGGTGTATTATGGGGTATAGATTCTTAACCTGTGAGGTGAGTCTTTTATGCTCCAGGGTCTGTATTTTCAAGAAACCCGTATGGCACTGCAGAAAATTTGCATACAAGACTGAATGGCCACGTAGAAGCTTGAGTAGATATGTAACAAATTGAATTTTCAGGACCGTTGCTACCTCTGCCTGATGGGGGCGCTGCAGCTGGACTTGGGCGGTGCCCCGGCCGGGCCAGCAGGGACCGGCAAAACCGAAACCACCAAGGATCTTGCCAAAGCCTTGGCCATTCAGTGTGTTGTGTTCAACTGCTCAGACGGCCTGGACTACAAGGTGCCTCCCCCTCTGTCTGTTACCCATCTCCCATCAATCTCCTTTCTCCTCTCTTTGTCCATCATATTCTTTACCCCATTACTGCTACTCAGTTTACATGGACCATCTCCTTAATAAACCCGTACCTTTCCTGTCCCATTTGATTGGTTACATGCTTTGTTCCTCTCTCTTTAGCAGCTTTTCCATTGGGTCCTTACTTGAACACTAAATGCATGTTTTTTTGCAGATTCTCACTAGGTGTCAGCATAAGCCAAGTGTTGTTTAATGAATCTTAAAATGCTTTTGCCATTACATTGGCAGTACATTTATTTATTTGTTTTCCCAAAGTGACATACAAGCAAGGTTCATAACACATTACAAACATAATGATATTTTAAGTTTCATATTTAATTGCATGAAATATATTTCCCTCAGTTAAGTGCATTAATAATTAAAAAATGCATCAGAAATTGAGAATTTTTAAACCCCCATTAATACAATTGCTTATTTTTATTTTCTTTACTGTCATCCTGCTGTTCAGTACTTTTACATTTTTAAAATAAAGTCAGCGGTGATTGACTTTACTCTAATGATTTCATTTGAGGTTAATCCTTTTCAGGGAATAATCTTTTAGGGCAGAATCCCTGAGTCCATTCTTGCTTCCAGCTTTATTCTGAATTGCAGAGCTCTATCAATGCATTTTTGTTACCAAAGATGACAGACAGGTTTTATTTTTCGCCTGATACATTCAAATGGAAATGATATCCGGTGCCTCACTGCAGTCTTATTACAAAATCCATTCCTCTTTTTATAAATCCATAGAAACCATCTTCATATTTATTTTTAGCTACTGTGAATCAGTATTCCACTGTTTTTTTTTTTAAATCACATTAATTAATTACACCATGCTTATCTGGATTCACACTCCATTTGTTAATAGACGCGCTTTCAAACCTCTCTTTAATCAGATGATGGGCCGATTCTTTAGTGGCTTGGCCCAGTCGGGGGCCTGGTGCTGTTTCGACGAGTTTAACCGGATTGACATCGAGGTCCTGTCTGTCATTGCCCAGCAGCTCATCGCCATCCGCAATGCGAAACTGGCTAAGGTAGTACGCTTCCCCAAATCCTCAGCCACGCCGCACCACAAGTCTCAACGATTCATTCTGTTCACGATCCTAAATCCCTAATTTCTGTGGTTTTAATAAGTTTATGCTTTGAATTCCAAGTTGAAGATCTTCTTTCTTCTTCTGTCTGAGGCGTGTCACACTTTGGATATAGAGTCACACCTGCACTTTTGCTTCCTCGAAGAAATCTTTCGGTCTGTGTTCTAACCCTCGGCCCCTGGTTGTCGATGGGTCATACCCCAGCTGTCCAGGTTCATGTTCGAGGGCCGGGAGATCAAGCTGGTGATGACATGTGCGGCTTTCATCACCATGAACCCCGGCTACGCGGGCAGGACGGAGCTGCCAGACAACCTGAAGGCTCTCTTCCGACCAATAGCAATGATGGTGCCCAACTACGCTCTGATCGCTGAGGTCATCTCGTCATGCACATTATTACAGTGACAGAGGATTCTCGATTTTGCTCCAGACATCTCATCAACATGTGACCTTTTTACCTATCATACAGGTGATCCTCTATTCCGAAGGCTTTGAGTCCAGTAAGACTCTGGCCCGAAAAATGACCCAGATGTACAAACTGTGCAGCGAGCAGCTCTCTCAGCAGGACCACTACGACTTTGGCATGCGGGCCGTCAAATCTGTGCTCGTCATGGCTGGGTGAGGGGATGACCCTCAGGTCACGATGGCTGCTGACCCGCAAGTCCACAATGACTTCCCTTCACTTCTATTGGCACTTCACTGTCAGAAATATATGCAAAACTCAGGAATATTGTGAATTTCTAGGGGCGGCTGTGGAGTATAGCTGCAGTTTCACGCTTAGATTTCTTTTTGCAGTGCATACTAATTTAAGGGGGATTGATTTACAAGCACAAGCATCGCGTGACACTCAAGTCAGTGTCAGTGAATTTGCTCTTATACTAACCATAAATCCAAATTTATAGCTAAGCCATTATTGTGGGCTGCTCACAAGGCAATAAAAGCAGTTTGCTGTGCTGAATTATGGATGAACTGGTATATATTTACCCTGAGCTTTAACAACATACAGCTACTCAGGATTAATAACAGCCGCTTAGGGAAGATACTGAATTAACTCTGCAGAGTAACTCTACAGAAATTAACTCTACATGTTTTATGAGCCACTGGGTTAGTGTTTGTAATACTCACCGTTTATCTAACTTACTCACTTAAGACAAGTGGGCGAGTTTAATTTCCAGCCCTGCGTGTATGCAAGTGTGTGGAACCAAGTTTCTTTTTCAAGAGTAATCGATGGAGTAACCAGAGCCTGAAAAGTACATATTATTCTGAATTTCCAGGTCCCTAAAGAGAGAAAATCCCCACCTTAGTGAAGATGTCGTCCTAATCAGAGCACTCAGAGACTCCAACCTTCCCAAGTTCCTCACAGAAGATGCCTTGCTTTTTGGGTAAGCATTGAGAATCATATCGTTATGCGGGATATGGTCAGACCAATGACAGCCATAATTGCAAACAAAAGCTTCTAGAGTCCAGAAAAGCTTTCGTCTTGCGTAATTCCACAGAGGCATCCTCTCAGACCTGTTTCCGGGTGTGACCATCCCTGACCATGACTATGGAGTTCTTCAGTCCACCATCGTAGACTGCCTGGGTCAGCTTCATCTGCAACCCCTTCCCAGCATGACAAAGAAGGTCATCCAACTGTATGAGACCATGATTGTACGTCATGGTGTCATGCTAGTGGGGCCGGCGGGTGGTGGCAAGACCACCGTCTACACCGTCCTGGCCAAGGCCTTGGAGACGCTCTACTCCAGAGGGCACAAGAACCCCTTCTACCTGCCTGTCAAAACTTATGTACTGAATCCCAAGTCGGTGAGCATGGGAGAGCTGTACGGCGAGGTGAACCCACTCACTCTGGAGTGGCGGGATGGCCTGATGGCCCTAACCGTGCGGACAGCTACCAACGACCCCAGCGACGAGCACAAGTGGGTGGTCAGCGATGGGCCAGTGGACGCCCTTTGGATCGAGAACATGAACACCGTGCTGGATGACAACAAGATGCTGTGCCTGGCCAATAGTGAGAGGATCAAGCTCACGCCGTCCATCCACATGATGTTTGAGGTAAGGGTGGCGATGAGAATGGCAGCTTGACCGTACTCATGTACCTATTTTACGTGTACCTATTATTGCCGACGACCAGTTTCAGTACCAAGAACACAAGTTCACAAGGATGGTGAAAAACCCTAGATGTTGTTCTTGCCCCACTCCAAATATCAAGGATTCTTGGGAGGCAAGGTAGCAAGAGCAGTCTTGCCAAGACCACAAGTACGGTCTTTTCATTCTTGGTACTGGGGAACAGCCCATGTGTCAATCCTTACCTTCTTGGTTTGCCTCCATCTCAGGTCCAGGACCTGGCTGTGGCTTCACCCGCCACCGTCAGTCGCTGCGGGATGGTCTACATTGATCCTAATGAGCTGAAATGGATGCCCTATGTGCAGTCATGGATCACAGGGCTTCCCGAAAAAGTAAGGTCATGTATTCTCCATTAATGACAGAAAATATCTAATCTTTACTATATTAGTCTGGATGAAGTATTAAGATAAATGGATGAATGAATACTGGGACTTTGCTAGGATCTTTAGCCATCAAGGCTGCCCCACCCCCTCTGATGTCACAATGATCGTAGCACCATGAAGGGTTTGGGAAATGAAGGCCTGAACTAGGACTGTATGGAATTCTGAGCATGATTCTTAAAACATCTGAGCAAAACAATTCAGGACCTTAAATACCCAAAACTTGTGATGCTCTGTTGTAGGAAAGGGAGTTACTTGTTATTCCTAACATAAGTATATTTTAATAAAATTAACTTTTATGCTACATTTTGCCCACAGATAACAGAAACCATGCGGGGATACCTGCGCAATCTGTTTAAGCAGTATGTTGAGAAGGGGCTGCAGTTTGTCAATAAGACACGTATCCAGGCTATGGCTCAGGTGGACATCAGTAAGGTGACTACCCTCTGCCGCCTGCTGGAGGCGCTGTTGCTGAGCAGGGATGGACCTCGATTCAACACGGTACAAGATGGTTTATTCTACTAAATGTAACTGTTTTATTACCCATAGCATGCTAGATCACTAGCTGTTAGCATCATAATATAAAAATCTTGATGTTCTTGACCTTGCAGCTACACATGATGGTGCACCATCGTTTTATGAAATCTGCAGTGGGCATCAAAGAGTGCATTATGCATTTTGTTTGTATTCATAATCCATCATATAAAATGTAAACCTAAGCCAATATTTTTGAATTTGTTATAGGAGCCAAACAGGTTGAACGGTGTCCTGTGCCAAACCTTTGTGTTCTGCTATCTGTGGTCAGTGGGAGGGAACTTGACAGAGAGCCACCGGGACGCGTTCGACCACTTCGTCAGGCAGCAGTTCGAGGACAACAGTGATGCCAAGGCAAGGTTCTCAATACTCATTAGCACCCCCTAGAGGTTAAGACCAGAAACACAGGTATTTATTATTGTAGCTTTGCCGAAAGAACCACATTTATTTATCTGTTATAGTGAAGAGTGAAGTGCCTTCAGGTTCAGCCTAGTGTCAGGCTTCCTGTTTAAGCTCTTCGTGACGTTTCCTGTGGGGAACCCCTTGGCAAACAGTGCCAGAGCTCGACCGAACCCATAGACACACCAACATGGTGCCAGACCTCTACATAAAGCAGCAGCCCCTGTAGCCTGGAGTGTCAAACGATGCCTCATACTTGAAGATTAATGGAAGAATATTTGTTTTTTTTTGGCTTCATTTTGCCAGTGTTCAAATACAAAAGCACCCTAAAAGAAAATAAATTTTGTATTACATAAATTAGCTATCTACCGTGCGCATTTTTATTTGTAGGATAAAAGAAAATATGTTTTTTTTTTCCTCGAGCTGGAAGATCACGTTTTAATAAGTATCTGTGTGACCTCTGGACTGTATTGTTGCCTCAAGGCAACGTTGTGTTGTTAGGGTATAAAAAAACGGCAAGTAAAAGTTGTTGTTTTCTACAGGCAATATTTAATTATTTTAAAAAAATAAATCAATGAGTCTGTTATTGCGCCTTCATACATGTACAGAGACGAGACTTGAACATGAATGTATACTAATTATCATTATTCCTCTGTTGGCTGGAGTTGTAAAGCAGAATTTTTCCCACACACAGGCATGTACTATTATTAATAATTATTATAATAAAGTACATTTAAGGACTGCAATTAAATCAACTCAACGCTTTGCTGATAAACCCTGTAAAGCAAAAAGGAAAATATAAAATAAATAGGAAAATCACAGCCCCATTAACTGATATGGCTTCTTCACAATGTGTCACTGTTACAATGAACTGCTTCCCCAGATGCCCTAACAGCAGAGAAATCAGCCTCGCAACCCGGCAGCCTGGTGCGATTCCAAAGGCCAGATCGACCCTTGGCTGGTGATCAGTCTCTGCTGTTACTGATCAAGAGAAGCAGCCTTATAGCTGTTTTCATCTTCCACTGGCTAATGGACAAAATAATTGTCAACAGCTGAGCATTTATATTTACACTGAGAATATTGATACAAAGATGCACGTTACGATGTTACCTCATTCAATTTTAACAGCGTATAAAGCTCTACTCCACCACCCACATTTGCCGGAGGCCGGCGGGGGGGGGGGGGGGGGGGGGGGGGGGGGGGGGGGGGGGGGGGGGGGGGGGGGGGGGGGGGGGGGGGGGG
>JAODJX010000053.1:6844108-6875830 GCA_026776945.1 Isichthys henryi | reverse complement strand
CCCCCCCCCAAAAAAAAAAAACCTCTACCATCACCAGCATCCCACCCTTAAAATTCCTCCTATCATATTTGATCTGGCGCTGGTACTATTTTTCTGCAAAAAGTAAAAAGGTGATTCTTCCTAAGATTTACATCTCCTCCCTGAATTCCTTGACATTAAAACCTGAGCGAAGGTCTTTAAGAGAGTTTACAGGCTGATCAAGAAGAAAATTTAATTAGACTGACAATAATTTGCTCAGGCACTTGTTGTGGGCGGGCTGCTCTCTCTGCTGATTAAAAGCAGGCCGTCTTGTTTAAGTTTATGAGGACCCGTCTCAACACATCTGTACAGGAGATAGCAGGAGATTCTGGGCTTACAAAACAGGCAGTGTCAGGAGAAGACATCACATTAGATGTATGAAGAGGAAAACAGCCAGGGGGGAGACTGTTCTGTATGTGTGAATGGATTTCAGAGATCATTAAATAAGGCTGGGAAGTACACAACTCTGCATTCTACTATGGCCCATAAAGTTTGCTTTGCTCTGTGTGAAATGCGGCCATACCTTCTGATTTCAAATTAACACTTCAACCGGTATGACGTCTGTGGAAAGACATGGAAATGATCTACATGCCTATTAGAAGAGGTGGTGATGTACAATGGAACAAGATATACAAGGTCTAATATAAGACTTAAAATACATTGTAATGCCAGGCAGACTGAGGCATCGTAGCGATGACTGCGAATGACGAGGCGGCTTATTTAGGGGAGAACAAGGCCCTTTGATTAAATCCTAAAAAGGACTAACATAGGCACCCAATGAGCACGGAACTGAACACAGTAGGTAAACACAGGGAGGGAATTCACCCTTTACTTAGCTTCTCCTCTGCACGTTGGCGATGAGCACATCTGGAAGTGGGCCACACACGTGACCGTCAGATACAGTACGCACACGGTAGGTAATTCACACACCGCTAATGACACGCGAGGATTGGACATACAAGCCAATACATATACACGCAAGTATTGAATATAGCAATACAACAAGTGACTATTTACAATTGCCCACCATCATACAATGGTCAGTATAAGCCATTATAATGCATTACATGCTTTATATTTACATGAAACCAACTGGGACTTTATAACTATATGAACTCTAATGAATCTCAGTATAAATACAGTTTCATGCTCCCCGGTCGCCCAGAGGAGGATGGGGTCCCCTTCCGAGTCTCGGTTCCTCTCAAGGTTTCTTCCTGCTAGAGGGAGTTTTTCCTTGCCACTGTCGCCTCAGGCTTGCTTGGTGGGGGTTCTGGCCGGTAAAAGTGCTTTGTGACAATGACTGTTGTTAAAAGCGCTATATAAATAAACTGAATTGAATTATGAAGGTATGTATATATAGTACATTATAGATGAGAGCTTCATAGAGCATCCATAATACATAATAAACATTGCTATAATGTGTTATGCCTTTTTATAGATCGTTATAGCCGTGTGTATAATACTTCATGAATGCATTATAATGCATTATACATGACTGCTTTAAGTGTTAACTCTTTTTCCTTCAGTCCCTTATAACCATAAAACTGTCAGTCAGTAAGCCATCCAGGCATAAGTAGATCATTAACTTATTATAGGACTGCACTTGTTACCTAGTTGTGACCTTACAGACCATGCTGACCTTAGTCGTTTATTGATGCGACTCACCTCTGACCACGTCACATTTAATTTATTTGAATATCATAAAAAATGGATAGCAACGAGTTCTTTAAATGCAGACACAAGAGGAGTCTTGCTGAGACCTTAGTTTTAATCAACTTCAAATTATTCTCTTTTTTGATGTCATGGTCCAGTTGCTCTGCATGCTAAATAGGTCATTTTCATTTTATGATTCCGAGAGGAAATTTGGCAAAGATGTATCATTTGCCCAAACACGGTGTGTCAGCGCCCGCCATCATTATCAAAGGCCTCACGCTGTGCCAAGGACGTCCAACAGTGGTGGAATGTCAAGAGATCTGGGCTCCCTACTTAAACCTCAGTGAGGCAGGAAAGGCCATAATCAGTATGGTGATGCGGCGTAGCGCAGGCCAACCAGAAAACGCCATGCAGCTAAGTCTGCTACAGAACAAATTAATCAAATTAATCAGAATATGAACCTTCATGAATCAACAAACAATAGCAACAAATACAGTGGAAACAAGAACACAGAATTAGCGTAAAGAAATTCTAATGAAGTAACGTGAATCGAAATTTTAAAGTGTTTAATCTTCTAGCCGTGAAACTGATAGTGAAATCGATGACAAACAACCAAGTGAAAATAGAAAAGAGATTTATGTAACTATGAGGCATTTCAAAAATGAGCCACTTGTAGCTGAAGTATTTTGAGAGTCATATCCATCATCGTTCTGTGCAGGAATTAAAGCGAATTCCAGCATTGGAGTAAATGCTCTCTCTGCCTGCTACTGAGGCAGGGTCCCTGTACACACACTAAAGGCCTTGAGTGGAATAGGGGTCCAGCGTGACAGATTGTCACATTAATGTTTTTTGCCTAGATACTATGTCTGCGTCTCTCTTGTCAAACTGGAGGGCAGAGATTTGAACAGACAGAATGACGGAGAACCGGCGATGGCTTCTCCAAAATCTTGTTGTTCGACATTCGGTCCACCAAGATCAGCGGTAGGTCATGCGAGGACGTGTGACAGAGCAAAATCGGAATATCCGGTGGATCTTCGGGCGTCGAGGTTTGTGGCTCTTTGAATTTGAATTTAATGAATTTAATGTCTTTCCATGGACCACAGAATGTAAAGGAAACTATTTTAAACACATCTACTGCATGTGTTTTACCTCGTATAATCAGGCAAGCATTCATTCAGGATCTTGCCTAACGCATAACACCTCAGTAAAATGACTCAGCACAAACCATATACTGTAAAATCCACAATAACGTATAATATACATATAATTCTAACCATCAAAATTATTATACTGTAGCTGTAATTCTGAAAATTACATTTTCATATTCGAGTCGTTTTTTGCTAGTTTTAGTCAACAATTTTTTGCCAAGTAAATCTACAACACATGCAGACAACTACGGGTTTACTTATATTCTGATATCATTTTCATAGTTTGCTTTGAACTTGTAACAAAGATATTGCATAGTAATATTAATTTTAAAAATGTATTTATAAAGTGAAGTAACTGTTTCATAAGTTTAAATCTTAAGCCCAGTTAGGTTTGAGAGATCAGCTGTTGATGGTTGTTAACGACACACGGAAATCCATGTCAAGGCCAAACCATGGCTGTCCTTTTGCTCTCCTGGTGACATGGACACTACTTAACACCACAGAGGTGAGAAAGACAAGAACCTAGTCTGGACCTTAGACCCTACTATGTCGAAATACCCAGTCAAGGACAGGATTGAAGGCAAAGATGGGCCATACAGTTTTTGATTATTGTTCAGTCATGTGACATGGTTGAAGCCATATGGTGACTGCGATAATTATCATTGGGATTTTCATGACCAACATCCTAAACAAGCAAAAAAGACAACTGGGATCCGAAGAATCATATATCTCCACCCACTAAGGCAGGAAGGACTGTGTCTGAGGCAGTGGGAGGTGCTTGTGGCGTCTTTCTGATGATCCAATATGTTGAGATGAGGACACCTACTGCCAAACCATGTGTAAACAGATGGGAACAACCTCGGGGAGGGAATTCCCCCATTACTTAGCTTCGCCTCTTCACGTTGGTTTGAAGAGCACATCTGAAAGTGAGTCAGCTGAAGGAATCCATCAATTGTAACCGTTTTAACTTTTTGCACGTTTGTTTTTTAAATAAAACTGCCAAAACTTGCCAAAATAAATCAACATAGGTAGGCACGCGCCTACTCAATATTTTGTAAAAATGTAATATATAAATTAATTATTCTGTCAACCAATAATATGTCTACATTTACTGTACGAGTTGTCACATCGTGACATTCACGACTCACATCAGCAGTAAACAGGGGTAGCCATCTTTTCTTTACCAAGTTACCTAGCCAAGGAAACATGCCACTGAAATAGTGTCTGTGTTGTCCCACAGACAAACACTGCATCGGGGCTAAAATTGTCAAGACATATGATGCACATGTGTGCTTGGGTAGCTATGTAAGCAATGTGCTAGCGCACACATGCTGCGAGGATGCGTTACGGACTTATGTCAATGTTAGCTAACGTTAGTCAGCAAGGTAGATGATGGACCAACTGAGTTTGTAGATTTGCCTGTACAAGTTACACTGTCCTTCAGTATTTGCTAGCTAGTCACAAATTCCAACAGAGCAGCCTTTTACATCTCCATGTCACACATTTTGAACACAACTAGCAAACAATTTTTTGATTACCGTCAACTTCCTAGTCGTCTAGCTACAGTAAATGTCATAACACTGCCGTTGCTTACTTCATCTTGAGATCACTGCTCAATGCACTGCACCAACCGTGAATAATTGCAGTTACGTGGGGTGTTCTTGCCAATTCCTTTATGAGCCAGTTGTTTTTTGGCTTTCATAGTGCCCTTGGATACATGTATCACACAAGCATTTAATAAAGTTTTGAAGTAACACTGAAGATTTGCGCAAGAAACAGAACACGTGTATTTTATTATTTGAATTTTCTATAGTGAGCAATTAAAAACATTATAACAACACAATGAGATTGACTAACATGACTTTACAAGCCAGAACTTTCATATTTATGAATTTTATTGGATTTTTTTGCACATTTTTTAAATGTTTTGCCTGGTACATTTTCTAATGAAGAACCTAATTATACACATAAAAAAAAAATGAAATCAAAGTCACTTTGCAATGAAATATCGATATCCAGACGCCAGAAAACACAGAGAAAATACTCTACAGGTGATATCTGAAAGAGCAGAGCTTCACTACAACAACACAATAATTCTAAGCACAAAGATAACAGATATTATAATTTTTACAATTAACAATACGAAAAATACATCTCACCTAACTGCATTTTGTACTTGACTGAAAAAGACATTAAAAATAGCAGATATGTCTGGGGGGCATTTGAATTAACCTGGAACTCAAAGCTACAGAGAATGTAACTCAATTACATTTTCTATTTTTCACAGTATACTGTATATGTGTTTAGAATTTAAAAAACGCCGGATATGGGGGTGTTGCACTGTCACTACGCGGCATTTACACTACAAGGGCTGATTGACGAATTAGGGATGAGTATTTTGTCCACAATCACTTGGATTTTGAGGCTTTTTTTTTTTTTTTTTACAGCTGAATGGTTTCCAAACGTGAATCTTCATCTTGAAATTCCAGATGCAAATTACTCGTGACGAACGTAACGTCAGCATTTGCTTTACAGATACATACTGAGCATAGTATATACTCAATGCTCTACTGAGGTGTGTATATATACATTTAATAAGCAATAAGAAACGTGGTTAAAGTGCATATCACATCAATCCTTGAGAAGTACATGGATAGAAAGCTTGCCTATGCAGAAATTGCTTTGGTGTAATGGTTTCTAGTTTCATTGCTGTGACACAGGGTTTTACGATAAAGATACATGTAATTCGTTGGTTCTGTTAACTTTTAACTACAAGTTATTTGTCTTGGAAATTGACTAAGCCTCTGTGTCTGTGATTGGAAGATCGCTGCTTGAGCCGGCCTCGCAGAATAGTCACATGTCCATGAGCCTTTGAGCAAGACCCTTAACCCCCGGCTCCATGGGCGTCGCCACAAGTGGCTGCCCTTGACTGCCAAGGTCGCTCTCACCTACATATGTGTCTGTGTGTCACGCAGAGCAAGACTGGGTAGGAGAATTTCCCCATGGGCATCAATAAATTTAATATTTCATAAATAATATTTATCATCATCATCTATTGACCACCAGCAAACTGAAACTCGTACCAATGGTAGAGTCTTCAGCCCAAGGCAGACGTCCAATCTGCCACACCGATCTACTGTTCTTCAGCCTACGTAGAAAAGACCACTTACTATATTGTAAAAGCTGAATCCCAGAAACACAAGTCATCCAGAAAACACTGAAAATGTCTTCTAGTGCAATGAAATAATAAACATTTCTCTGCACCCTGCCTTTAGTCAGTCTCCTATTCCCCGTCCTGCTATTTTTGTTTAAAAAACAGCTAACAGGAAAGACAATTTCCCATACGTCAACTATCTAATAAACAAAATTAATAAATTTCATTTTCAATTCTAAGTAAAATCACGTAATTTGGAGATTTATTGAGTGTGATAAGACATATTTAATAATGTCTGCTTGCAAATTGTGTTGCGAAATGTAATTTTGAGCCGTTTGATTGGAAGGTCAAGTACTTTTTTTTTTTCCTGTATAACTAGAAAGTGCACATGATTTGCTTACCAGATTTGGGACCATTCTGAGATAATGAATATTTGTTCGTTAATCAAGGATCATATTTGCCAAACAGTATAATGTTTGTATTATGATCGTTCATAAAGACAAATGTTTTATAAATAACCTGACGATGCATCTCCAAAGCAAGTCTAAATAATTCCTCACTACAAAGCTGGTAATTAAATTTAATTTTTAATGCATCTTTGCATTTATTTATCAGCTTCCTTTCGTATCCATCAATTCTCGGCCCACTAATCCTGAGGCAGGCAGCACAGGGCAGAGGCACGCAGTGGATACACACAATGCAGGCAATTTAAAGCCAACAATTAGCCTAACTGCATGTCACTGAGCTGCAGAAGGAATTTGGAGAACCTGGAGCACAAGGAGAGCATGTAAGCTCTGGCCACATAGCAGAGTGGGTGACCGGAACCCCATTTCCTGTTAAGGTGAGATCAGCATGCCACTCTGCTCACTTCCTGCAAAATGTAAAGGTGTTTGCACTTTAAACAGGAGTTTCTTTCAACCTAAACATTTATTTTAGCTGAGACGGTATTAAGCTCTGACAGATGTATTTAAATTCTCGTTTAATTGTCCTTTCAAATTTAATTAACGTACCTCTCAAAATAGTTGTACTATTAGTTGCTCTTTAATCAGATTTTATTTTAGAGTATTTATTCACAAGCTTCTTTTTGTAAAACTACCACCTACTGTACCAAATTATCAAGATATAAAAACCGGGAATGTACATTTAAAAATATTTATTTACAAACGGAAGGGACACTGTAGCCAAATTCGCGCTGTATTATCAACATGGTACCTTAATTCAAATGGGCTTCTCTTAACGACCATATACTTTCTTGTTTTTGCAGCATGTTTGGTGCCCTGTTACATCCAGTGACTGCAGATCACTGGAATGCAGTGACAGGAACATTTGTCTGTTACATAGCTGTCCTTCCCAGAAAAGCCTTATCAATGAAGAAAACAGACTATGTTTTCCAGAAATAGTAAGAGATCAAATACAGCATGATTCCACAAAATTGTTTTAAATTATGAAAAATATGAGATAATGATATTTATCGTGGTTTACGAATATTTTATGTTATTTCATATCGGTGTGTGGCTCAGTGGGTTAAGCCTGTGTGATCAGAAGGTTTCTGGTTCAAGCCCAGCCTTGGTGCACCTACAGGGCCTTGAGTGAATCCCTTACCCCCATGGGTGGCTGCCCTTCATGCCCTCCAATGTATGTATATCATACATTTAATTTACTACCCTGTGGAACTCAACCATCTCCAGAGTAGGTCATTTTGAATGGACATACACCATATTGCCAAAAGTATTGGGACACCTGCCTTTACCTGTACACACAAATGAACTTTAATGACATCCCATTATTAATACGTAGACTTTTCTGTGCAGACCAGTCGAGTTCCTCTACACCAGACTCGCTCATCCATGTCCTTATGGACTTTGCTTTGTGCACTGGTGTGCGGTCATGTTGGAACAGGAAGGGGCCGTCACCAAACTGTTCCCACAAAGTTGGGAGTGTGAGATTGTCCAATCTTCAAATGCTGCAGCATTAAGAGTTCCTTTCACTGGAACAAAAGGACCACGCCCAACCCCCAACTCCTGGCAACTGTCAAAACCAGATTCGTCCATCCGAGTACCAAAGTAGGACGATTCATCACTGCAGAGAACATGTCTCCACTGCTCTAGAATCCAGTGACGGTGTGCTTTACACCACTGCATCTGACTCTTTGCATTGCACATGGTGATGTAAGGCTTGAATGCAGCTCCTCGGCCATGGAAACCATTTCCATGAAGTTCTCTACACACGGTTCTTGAGCAAATCTGAAGGCCACATGAAGTTTGGAGGTCTGTAGCTGCAGACAGTTGGTGACTTCGGCACAAGGTGCGCCTCAGCATGCGTTGTCCCCACTCTGTGATTTTACATGACCTACCACTTTGTGGCTGAATTGCTGTTGTTCCCAAATGCTTCCACTTTGTTAAAATACCGCTAACAATTGACTGTGGAATACTTAGTAGTGAGGAAATTTTACAAATTGACTTATTGCACAGGTGGCATCCTATCATGGTACCACCCTTGACTTCACTGAGCTCCTGAGAGTGACCCATTCTTTCGCAAATGTTTGTAGAAGCAGTCTGCATGTCTAGGTCCTTGATTTTATACACCTGTGGAAGTGATTAGAACACCTGAATTCAATGATTTGGAGGGGCGTCCCTATACCTTTGGCAATATAGCGTATCAGCAGAATCCAACATAGTTCTACCTGTTTTGATATTACATAATTATTCCTGCCTGTCAGAGAGGATTATCTGATGCACGGTACTTTAATTTCACAAACATAGTGCAAATTAATCTGACCGTTGATTAAAATTTGGGGCCACAGACCCAAAGACACAAAAACCAACAAGTCAATCAAAAAATCTAATAAATTACCAATATAAAGTTGAATTTGTCATTACAGACAAACATTGTCTTTACAGATGAAATGCAATTTCAAAAAAAATTTCCAGCATTACAAAGGAATGTCCCCACTTCCCTCGCCAGAATAAGATAAAAGATAGATTAATGAATGTTTAATGGGATACATATTCTTGCTCAAAGGGTTCTATACGGTGTCAGATGTATACATCGAAATGCTGCCTTACAATATTTTCTTGTAACCATCCAAAACAGGTTGACACACTCCACAGTCTGCCACACAATGCAATCTGTCATCTCCCAGCTAGTCATCTAACACAATGTTTAGGTTTTTTTTTCCCACGATGCCACAAATCTAATACATGAGAGTTATACAAGGTCCAAGGAGACTCACCACCGCCATAATGGGGTGAAATAAAGTGCCACCATTGGGCCTCTCCAGCAAGAACAAAGAACACTAGAACTACATACAAAACAGGTCTCCTTTTGATTAAAAAAGACTCTAGAACTAGCAAGAATGGAGAGACGATACTTCTGGATTTCATCAATGAGCAAAGGGTATAACATCTACAGGACACCTAATATGTTATGTTAAGATGTTAGCCGGTACAGCCAGTCTCACGCCATCCATCCCTTCCGCAAATGGCACTTCTTTTTAGGGCTTGATCACAATGCAGAGAGCAAAAGTAACACCCATCCATTTCCAATGCTGCTTGTCCAATGGAGATTCACAGTGAGGTTAGTGGCCACCTCAGGATGATCAGGGTATGACGCTCGACACCCCAAAAGGGGAGGCAGTCTATTGTATCCTATTGGGCAGCGTTTCCCAACATGGTTCTCGGGGACACTGATATAGGGCATAGAGACCCACTCATGGCCTGTCCGATTCAGACACATTTCACCTAACTACACGCTTCTGGACCAAGGCAAGATACCAACATGCTCACTTATGCTAAACCCAATTCAGCTTGATTTCTGCAATACCGGAATATAAAACTACACACAATTCTAAAAGGAATACTCCCTTTTCCCAAAACTAAAATAATTTAAGTGTACTTTCTCAAAAATTAAGTTTTCTTTTTGCCAGCTTTGCCGTGTTCGGTGTCGGAAGTAAGAGAAAAATGGAAAAAAAAGGAACAATGAAAAATTTCACATGATATTTAATCCATTAATTGGATCGACTGACTTTAGAAAAACTCATAAAAATAGTAGAAACGTAAAAAGCTTGCAGAGAGTAAATATGTCAAATTAAATATCTATGTAAAGCAAATATGTGTCGTCATTATGTCATCATAATTCATAAAGGTAGTACTGTATTCTTTAACTAGAATTCTTTCACCTCACAGTAAAATACGTCGCCAACAGCGGTCATCAAATACTCATTAAGGTGCTTAGGTTTGTAGGGAATGACGGCAATAAAAAATCACACAAATGTGCACCTAGAAGCACAAGGATAATTCCGAGTAAGACGTGATATGGAATTTTTCCATTAAGAGACTCATAAGCACCACATTCATTGAGGTAAAAATAAATATATATGCCAGATTTTTAAGTATATAATTTTAATAAGATAATCTGATCTTTTCACATGCTTTCTACCATCTGCATACCTTAGCCATTCGGTTTATGTGAAGTCCTTGGAGACGGCCTCAATGAAATTTGGAGCAGACATGAGGATGGTGAAGGTGCAGATGATGGAGAAGACAGAGAAGGCCACCAGGCAGAGCCGGTCCACCACGGCCGCCGCAAACTTCCACTCACTGCTGATAGCGTCGCCCTCATCCTGGTCCCGGAATCGCTGTGCGATGTATTGCACCTCCTCCAGGATCTTTGCGATCTCCGGCACATTCTCCCCCAGGGTCCTAATGTGCTCCCTGTTGTGGGGGGGTGAGGCGTTGTTGCGGCCACACACAACGCTCGAATCGGTGCTGGATGGACAGAAGGGGTTCTCCATGGCATGGTAGCTGAAGTAGATGTTCATGTTGCCGTTGGTGTTGGCCGGCTGGCCAGACATAGTATTCATCTGAATGCTACTGGTGCTGCCGTGATGCTGGGGGGGGCTGTACTTGTACCCCATAATCTTGTGTTCTTCCCCAGGCTTTTTCATCCGCAGGAACCAGGCACACCAGTTCAGCAGAACAACACGCACCTGAGCATTCATAAGACATCGCCCGGTCCATAATGTAGCATATAACATCCCTAAATAGGAATAATATGTTGATATACTAAAAAAAATATTGGTCAGGAATGGTTATATGGGTTAGGAAGGGCAGGATTTAAAGTAAAAAACCACTAAGACTGAGGATTCTCACCAAACACAAACAAGTAACATAGACACCAACTGATGTAAACTGATGAGCTATGTACACCATCGCCTGATTTCTGGACATTTAGGAAGTAGGATATCCTTACATCTAATGTCCAGGGATATTGCTATTTCTGTCATATTTGCCAAGTGATTACTGAAGCCAATCATGGAATTTCATATATACTGCAAAGACTTTACATACTGCAAAGCTGGAAATATGCATATATTAACTATTATTGGTTTGCTGAGTTCACAAAGAGGGCTTATCAAATCTTTACCTTTGCTGCCCCAGAAGTTTTCTTTCAATATGTAGTCCTGCCTTTTGGACTATGACATGCCCCAACTACATTCCAAAGGTTAATGTATCCCTTGTTAAAATGTGTTGAATCGCAGCATAGCTGGACGGCATTATAATTTTTTCCTCTTGCCGAGTACAGTGCCTCTAGACACTGGTAAGAGTTTTTTCATGAGTTCAGGGGGCTTTACAAACATGGCGCGTTTTCGCTATGGTGGCCAAAACAGGCTAATCTGCCGCTTTCATCTTGTTTTAAAGATGGAAGGATTGTTTCTAGCTTACCCATCTCGGCATCTTGCCCCCGTGAGGATCATGATGGTGGAACTGGAGCACAAGAACGGTGACCACCACAGAAAGGCCAACAATCATCATAGTGCTGGCAAAATATTGGGCTGAAATGACAATTGTGCAAAGGCAGAAGGGGAGTGAATTTGTAAGACCTTTCATGCATTTCCAGGAACATTATAAACAGAACAATCAATAATATTACTCTTCATTGATAAGTTTATTCTGAACACTAATGACTGACATTTGATGAAAAGTGTGCTTAGTTTCCAATTTATTACCCAGACCTGCGAGAAAATATTCCCTGAAAATTTCAGTTTAGCTCCCTCGGCTATTATGATTGAACAAGATCAACAGAACTAACAATTATAAATATTTAATGATATAATAAATATTATAGATAGATAAGCAAATCACAGCAAGTTCATCATAGGACTATGTCAAAGAAGAATCGTTTTGGAAGACGTCACTGTGAATATCCTCCCATGTCATTGCATTTAAAGAGCTGAAATTTTTTCTGAGAAATCTGTCAGTTCCTTCTAACGAAGCCAGAAATAAAAACCCCACTTAAACCAAAAAGAAAATCACCTCTGTCACTGTTTATTTATTCATGAAGGTTTGACTAAATTAGTATCCTCAGGTAAGTGCTGATATTTTAATAAAAACAAATACTGACAATTCTTTGTCCAATTCTTTGTCTGTCTGTCTGTCTGTCTGTCTGTCTATCTATCTATCCCTTCCTCCCTCTAGCCAACAAGCAAAATGCATTAGGGTTTCAGGTCAAGAACAAGTGTTTCTTTGGAAGAGGATATTCAGCATTCAGGCTGTCGTGACTCTTTATCATATGCATGTGTCAAAATCTACTTCTCAAATTACATTCAGCTGCTTCCTCAACAGTTTCACATACTGCATACACATCGTGCTTCCGTAATAGTTTTTAAGTTTCCCGATAACTGTAGAAGTACTTCTGGAAGTGATGAAGACAACTAATAGCTGCCAGTTCTTTGAGAAATGTACCAACTTTCCCGCATTATGTCTGCATTTACACGATTTTACATGCATTTAAATGCATTTACTGCATTTAAAACCTGTGTGGCGGGGAGTGATATAATGCTGGCATTCGTATTTAAATTAAGTTTACTCAAAATAAAATTTAATACATAATTGCACATACACATATAAGACCTTAAAGATTAGAAAAGTGAATGATTGATCATATGATCTTTTTCAGGAAAAAATCCACTGCCTCTCGTCTGCTCCCTTGTCGATCCTCTATAAAACTGCTACTCAGTCCTTGTTACAACACATTATGTAATAATTCTGTAATAACTCGAAAAAATGACTTAATTACATAATGGCACCCACATTTTGTAATAATCTTCTGCATTTCATAATAGCTTGAATGCATTATGTAATACATTTCCTTGCATTTTGGAGTAAATTATTAAATATTGCAGCAGATATTACATATTGGAAGAGTTGTACTTTTTAATGATGAAAATGAAATACTGTGCATTATGTAATAAACAACCAAAAAGGAAATCTTCATTGACGGTTTGTCAATTTTTTACATAATGCGGCATTGTTACATAATGCACTGTAACAGTCCTGTGTTCCCCTGTCCAGGCACTGACGTCAAACCCCCGTGTTGCATGTTCCCTCTAGGTTCCGATCCCCCCGTTTTTGATCCCCTGTGATTCAGTTACTTTCAAGTCTCTGATCCTTTTACTTAATAAACTCTCTTTGTTTGCAGTGCGCCTGTCCTTAGGTATTTTGTACCGCATCATATGACAGTAGTATGCACTTGCATACAGTTGAAAATTGGTTCTGCAAATTTTGTACAAAGTATAGGTACATAGATGTTCCTTTGTAAGAATGGACATCAACCATCAACATCAACTGACAAGGCAGTAGAAAGAGTGATAATGGTAAACCCACCAATCAGAGGCACCGAGTCAGAGGTAGCAGGCATGATCTCAGCCACCAGCAACATGAAGACGGTCAAAGACAACAGGACAGTGATCCCTGATTAGAACAGATAGAACAGAGGAGTCAATTCAATCGGGCAGGTCCCTCATTTCCAGACACTGACCTCAACACATTTATAACATAAACACTAGTTCTATACTTATTTGGTCTTTCTGCCAGCTCATTAAGTAAAGAGATGGAATTTCCCAGTTGTAATATCCCTGGGGACAGAAGTGGTCCAATTGTAGGAGCAGGGGATTATGGGAATCCCAGGAGCTGGATAAGGGATTGTAATACACTGATGACCTTGAGCGACAATTTTACAAAGTATATTTCAAATCAGGTCCAACAAGTGCAATATATGGACTGATGGAAGAGGATTCAGGAACCAAAATAAATGGAATACATGAACTTCTCAATGTGACTTACTGATGACAGTGTTTTAGTGTCAGAGTACTACATTATTATGCTCATATCTGGCAGTAGTAACCACAGACTTATTTAGTCCTCATTTGGAATGAACATTATGGTCACTCATTAGCTAATGGTTCGTATTTTCTGTATTCTGCTGCATTAGAAGTTATGTCTCCTGCATGACGCATGTGACAAAAATTAAATATGTAAATTTATGTGCAGCGTAAATCTGTCTGGCGTAAGACCAGAGGTACGTAAGTATCAGAGCAGCATGATCGAAGCTCCTTTACTTAATCTTTATTTCTCCATCCATGGAAAGACAATTTACAGTGGAAAGGATGACTAACATGCCTGTTCGTTAATGGCAGTTCTTAGCATAGAACCACCGTTGCGTGCTGCGGTGGTTTCTCACCGAGCGAGATCTTTTCCCCCGAGTCGGCGGGCAGTAGGAAGACCAGCAGGGCCAGACCGGAGATGAGTACGCAGGGGATGAGCAGATTGAGGCCGTAGTAGAGCGTGCGGCGCCGCATGGTGACGGTGAAGGTCACGTCAGGGTACGGCTCCTTGCAGCAGTCGTAATACAGCTCGTTCCTCTTCCCAGGGACCCCTGGGCACCACAGAACATGAAGGTACGCGCACTGTGCCTGTTCATTTCTCAAAGGCGCGATATGGAAGCAGCCCATCACAGTTACCTGACACTTGGATGATGGACAGATAGATCTCTTTGTCCTCTACCAACACTGATTACATCTGCATGTATTTCAGATCGCAAAGATAACAGTGATCGCAAGAAAGCTGTCAAGATTAATTTTATAATGATGCTTGTCTTTCCAGCTTGCACTCTTGTCCCATGCTTTAATTCTGAATATATCCATCTGTCCTGGACATTTCATCCTGGTCAGACTTGTCAGATTTATATTATTCTTTCAATCTGAATAATCTAGATTGAGCTGTGGAGAAAAGGTTAGAAAACAAAAAACCAATTTGCATGCATATGCTGGGAAATGACCTGTCAATTGAAAGCTGACTTTCAAAACCTACACAACATATTATCTAAGCATGGAGGCAGCCCAAAGAATTTCTCATCGGTTGACTAAACGCCTTGTGACAGGCTGCCGTTCCATCCTGGGTTTCCTCTCTCTTGCACCCAGTGTTCCCTGGAATATACTTTGGGAAAATCCTGTAACTCTCTACTGAACATGGTGTTGGAAAAGGAATGGATGAATATATATCCTCAAGTCAAACAAAACCAGTTATCACACAGTTGTGATCCTGTAATTTATACTTGCCACTGGCTTGCAGGTACTTATCAATCCTTATAAATGTCAGTGCTTGTGCTTTCCACTGCATTTTATTTTAATGTAATATATCATATTATATATGTTTGCTATATGTTGACATTTCAACAATATTCATGTAACCCTATACTGGTAAAATGATCTGGACAAATCAGAGATGTTTTTGTGAAACCTGCATAGTAGTTTGTTAAATGCTTCCATCTGTATGGGGTTTGGTTTTGGGGCACTGGGCCTGGTGTCTCTGTTCGCCGTCTGAAACTGGTCTTCCTGGACATGTGTGGCCCAGCAGCACCTGGCCAGCATCTGCATCAGTCTCAGTGGCTAAATTGCCGCTAATTTGTAATTGAGGGGTAAACTTCAGCCATCTGTTACACCAGTTCCTAGCATTGCATGTGCCCCAGAATATGATTGGCTAGTGCCAATCATGTGACTCAGACTGTATGGCCAGTTAGAATGTGCTGAGTGGGATTTGCCACACAGCTGGGAGGACTAAGTCTGAAATCAAGCATCTAGCTGGAGTAGATTCCATTACCATTCACCTATGGGAATTTTGGAGGGAAAAACTACATTTTTATAATGTTACTTTTTTTTTTTACTTCTAGAACTTGCTTGCTTTTAATAGGAATCTCGATTATAATCTCTTTAACAACTATCGATAATCTGACAACAAAAAACATGGCATGGTGAGCATTTTAGCTGCCACAATATGAATATTGATAATTTCACAAATTGCGAATGCCCAGGTCAGTGCTTAATTGCTTCGTTGTTGACTTTGCATTGGTGTCTTTCTCATTGTACATGGAAGAGTCTCTATGAAGAGGCGGTGATATTACCGACGAGGTCCCACTCTCCGTTGGGGATGTAGCTTGAGATGTCAACTGCCATCATCTGCAGATCCAGGAGCCAGCCGTTGTGTGTCCAGGACCCAAACTTCAGGTCACACTTTTGCACATCAAAGGGGAACCAGCGCACGTCGATATAGCAGGTGCTTTTCAGGATCCCTTAGCGACAATGAGGTGTACTTACATCACATCCCTTCTAACTAACGCGGTGACAGGTTTCAAAGCCTGTTGTTTAAGCACTGTGGAGAAACACCTTCATTAATATGAAAAGGCCACTGATAGCCCCCAGAACATTTCATTGTCCCTCAAAAACACCAAACTGCGAAATGAGTTTATTTATTTCTTCATTCTCTAGCCACTGCTCAAGATCTTTCCAGAAGAAAGATAACTGGAAACTTCCTGGTGGGGGCAGACTCACCAGGTGGGAGGTATTGGCATGACCCAGACGAATTGACCAGGACGTTGGTGTGGAATGTGGCGTCGAACCTTTCATCCGCACTAAGGAACATAAAACACATCACCAAACGTAAGCTTTAATCCTAGGTTCATTTACTAAAGCAAACAAAGGACCTCAGAGTTGCTGCAAACATTTAGAAATGCTGGAATTTTGACCTATTTCTGGGCAACATGGTCTAGAATTATATTGGAATATGTACAGTATGTACTAAACCAGCGGTTAAAATAAATGTTCAGAATCTCGTTCCCAGCTCCAGCCCCTGAACAGAATAAGGAGCATCTTAAGAAATTTATCACCACGAGGAACTTCAAAGCGACTGTTGATTTATGTTTCAAAACACTAGGAAAAAAACTGAGAAACCAAAAGACAATTATCCCCATCCTAAGCGTTATTTGAATGGGAAACTTTCCACATAATCATTTCTTACCTTCCCAGAACACCACCTTCCAAGTACATACAATAGCACATTTTATCCTGTTTTATACCCATGACAATTACAGGATCAATGGGGACTGGAATGGCACGTGGTAACAAAGTCATTTTCATTCGTTATTCAACACACAGCTGTGTCTGTAAGAAACTGACAGCCAATGCAGTGTCACCCTGCTGATATATTTGTGAGGGACAGTGGAGATGATATTACCAAGAATTACTAATTGTTCATACAGAAAGCAGCACAGATAGATGTCTAGGCCAGATGTTAGGCTACACTGCTGAACGTCATACAGAAAAAGCTGTACCTAAACCCAACACTCTGACAGAAACTGATGGCATTTGTTAAATGACAGATTAAATAAAAACACGTGAAAGTAACACGGATAAGCTGGAAGCCCACTGGGTTGTAGACAACAGGACATTTGACCAAATGAAAACCAGCCCCTTGAGGGTATTTGTATTGTAATTGTCCCAATCTGGAACATAAACAAAACTCCAATCAGCTGGGACAATCAACAGCTGCCACAATTTTGGCATCAACTGTATTTTTTATTTGGGTACACACAAGATAAGAAATGACGTTGAAGACCTCAGTGGCGGTAATACTTTTTAGCTGGTGTAATTAATGTCTAACTGGGGATTTTTTGCAATAAACACTGTTGTGCAAGATTGAATAGGTCAATGGTCAACATTGAGACATTTCAGTTTTAGTTATTTTTCAATTGCTAAAGAACCAGAATACGCAGGGAACTCTGTATTTAGTTGTCTTTTTATGATCCTGTCCAGCTTTCGAAGTCATTTGATGTTCTTCTCTTCATTTCCTGACATTATACCACATTACCTATCTCATTTCTAAATGTCAAAGAGTTTAATCACGCAGTTTCCCTTGATATCTCATTCCTATAATTTCCATCTCATCCTTAAAACATCATCTCCTTCCATCTCCTTCCATCTTTTCCCATCCTTTTATTTTATCTGGCATTTGTCCAGCATCCTTATCTCCATATTCAAAGCCAGACAGCGAGCACTGATATAAATATTACTTTGTACTGGCCCTTGGCTTAAAGCTGACTCGCAGTGATTAACTGCAGATCCCTTCCTCCATGAGCTGTTGCATTTTTTTTTCTGCATTTATTTTATGTTTTTGACAGCACCTATGATTTCAGATCACAGGGCTTCCTGTAGCACTTGGTTGGTATTAAAGGTGAAGAGGTCATTCAGGTTTATGAATAATGCTGACAGGCAGAAGGATATAAAACACAACCATCGTTGCATTAAGAAAAAAAAGAGGAAAAAAAACTATTTTATCATTGTGGATTTTATATTTATGTACTGGAAATCGCTGTCTATTCAGTTGCAGTAACAAACTGGTGGATATCAAGACTGTAATAAAAATGTCCATGTGTTCTAGGGCAGTGTTTAATCCAGTAGTTAATGAACTGGATGATGAACACAGGAATGATATATTAATAATATATTGATATTTTCAACAAGGACATCCATCCATCCATCCATTTTCCAAACCGCTTATCCTACTGGGTCGCGGGGGGTCCAGAGCCTATTCCAGAAGCAATGGGCATGAGACAGGGAACAGCCCAGGATGGGGGGCCAGCCCATCGCCGGGCACACTCACACACCATTCACTCACACAGGCACACCTACGGGCAATTTAGCAAGTCCAATTAGCCTCAGCATGTCTTTGGACTGTGAGGGGAAACCGGAGTACCCGGAGGAAACCCCACGACGACATGGGGAGAACATGCAAACTCCGCACACATGTGACCTAGGCAGGGACTCGAACCCGGGTCCCAGAGGTGTGAGGCAACAATGCTAACTGTTGCACCATCAGGCTGCCCCCTATATACATAGTATAATTTACAAATAATATATTAAATAAATAATAAAAATATTAATAATTTAAAATGCATCGGAAATAAACAGCTATATAAAGAAATTCTTTAAAAATACCACGGAACACAGTCAGGGCAGTTGTTCAAAAAATGAATAATTATGGGGGATTGAGACTTTGCCTGTGTGAGCACACATCAGCATATCTGCCCCACGCACAGCCAGACAGGTGGTGGGGGGGGAAATACAGCCACCAACAATTACAGCTTCTGGATTGGTTTGCTTGAAATATGAGGCTTTGATATTTAAAAATTCATACGCCACCTGAACCAGCAGAAGCCTCCCCGAAAGAAGCCGTCCTTGACACGGTGCCACAAGATGCAACACCTGAAGTTTACATGGTATCATTGGATTTACACTTTGAATTGTGTGTTGTGGCCAGATGAGACAAAGACTGAACTTTTTGGTCGTGCACATCAGTGACCTGTTTGGCATCACGACTTGGTTTGTGGGTTATTACATAAGTAAGAGCATAATACTATAGTATTTGTCCCGTTCCAGTAAAATGTTACCAAATTTAGTTTCCTATTCTAACATCATCTCTCCCGTTACATGACAAAGATCTTCAGGACTAAACGAGCACCTGACGCCTGCCGATTCTGCGGCAGGAATAATTCGTGTGGAATCTGCTGTGATTTACACACTAACACCTGACTCTGGAATATCATGGGAATACCGCTGTGACTGAAAGCCAATAAAATCTACACAAAGTAATAAACCAGTTTCATGTAAGAACTTTAGTTTTGTGCCAAATGGAATACGAATAATTTAACTTTCATTTGAATTCACATGTCATTGTTTAGGGTTAGGGTTTTGTGGTCTGATAAGAAAATATTCAATAAAAATCTGTTGAAGCAAAAGCAATTGCATCAATTTTCTCTTGTTTCCAACAGTATATTTGGATTACTGCAGCAATTTTGCAAACCCATTTAAAGCTATCTAGAAGTATTTTAATCAAAAAAGGAGGTGGAGAAGGTAACGTTTGAAAATCAATAAACCGTACGAGTCAATACATTTACATTCTCGCCTTTTGTTGCAGTCATTCCTACTACAACACGTGACACCACACTGCAAATCTGTTGGAACTCGACTGACATATTAGTACGCAAGTTCAATACAATGTGGAATCGCATTTGTATTTGTGCAATTTCCAGTCAGAGATAAAAGCACTATTGAACTACAACGCAATATGGTGTTAGCAAGAGACACTGCTTGCATGCAAAAATAGCTGTCCAAGTGAAGGATACTGACGTCCGATTCATGAACGAAACGACCTTTTGAACCAGTTTTCAGATATAAAAGAATGAAGTTTTTTCAGTGCATCCACATATTGCGTAGATCAAAATCTATTTTTTTGACAAATTATCGTACAAAAACACACAGCAACCTTTGCTTTTCGTAGACTGTCGGTAGTCACGTTGCTTTCAGCGCCTCTATGCATCCCGTAACCCACTGATTGCTGTGTGTGCCTGACTCACAGCAAATGACAAGTTAACACATTCAGCTGAAACAGTCATAGTGTGAATCTCATGAAACTCATGAGGCCCATAAGTGATTTTTAGGATATAATTTAATATTGTATTATTATTTCTTATTTTAAATGCATATAATTACATTATTGATTACTGGTATCACTGATTTTGAATAATTCATTTTGTTTTATGCAGTTTAATGATGAGTTATTATGTTTCACTGTCACATGGAATGGAACCTTAGAGGGATGCAGCCCCTGAATTTAGACATAATCAGAAACAGAAGCAAAGGTCGAGAAGTCAGAAAGTCTGTCTGGAGGTGAAGGGTTAGGCAGACACATGCAGACACAGGAGAACTGAGACACACTCGCACTGAGACGGGGATCGAAACACACACACACTCACCAGACAGGTTAAGAGGAGAAACACACCCTGAAACTACACAAAGGGGGGAATCAAACGCCCAGGGAAGAACAGCGATCTGAGCTGGTCTGAAGTCAGACATTAGTCAACTATTCCTGACAATGAGGAAGCCGGCTAGACTGGTTAAGTAGCCTAGTCAGTTAGGAGAATCCTGGCGGCAGTGCAGATAGTGGAGCAGAACAAAGCCTACAGCCAAATACTGATTCATCAAGCCATTCAAGATGATTGGCCAACAGGGAAGAGTCCGAGTCAGGGATTGGCTACGAAGACCCAGCGCACGTCATCAGCCCCCCATCATTTTCAAATAGCCAGCAGTCTACGTAGCTGTGCTGATCATCTAGATTACTCACCTGAGGCGAGTGGGCAGCTCCATTTCCAGCCCTGGCTTCAGTCCTTCTAAATTCTTTTATCTACGTAACCCAGTTCACATCCAACCCATTCCTATTGTAAAATGCACTGACACAGAAGTAATGGATATTCTCTAAGAAAGTATAACAAGGAAAGATTCACATATTTGCTTTTTACAAATCAGGAAATTGCCATCAGAAATTAGCTAAACTTTGTTAGGAAACAGAACTGTGTTATGGTCATTAAATTATCCAGTGTTGCAATTATGAGACTGGTCCTCAACTCTTTGTTTCATTACACAGACTACCCTAATAATAATAATAATAATAATAATAATAGCTCAGTTTATTTTTATAATGTGCCATTAAAAACAGAGTCACCCAAAAGCACTTGATATGAGTGTGTGGCAAACCATTGCTATGTCATTTATACCAGACGGTCCATGTTTTTGCTTCCTCGCAAAGTCTTTCAATCAAGGAAACAAACCAGTATAAGCAATAGAAAAAACTAACTATTTGGCCAAGGACACTAGCCTGCCGAAAATCAATCACCCCACTAATGCAACTGCTGTGCAATGAACAAAATATTGACTTATCACCAAGCAAATTCACCGTGCTTAAGGGTCTGAACATTTCGCATGGAGCTGAAGTTCTCAACTGATCGTACGTAGGAGGGTGGATTCAGAAAACGGGCTGTAATAAATGCATTTAATCCATTTAATATTTAGACAGGCGGCATACTGGTCTACATACCGCTGCAAAGAAATGAATGCGCAATGTGATCTTCTGGTTTTCTTTTGTGTTGTAATCTGATACGTAGCTGTTTTTAGTAGGCGACTAGCTAATGTTCATCCCTTTGTACTGGCCCTTCATCTAAATTATTTACTTCAGGTAAGTGGCCGAGGTCGATTTCCAGCCGCTTGTGACTTTTCATAAACTGGTGGGAGCTACTTATTAGCATTTATTTTCTTTTGCCTATGCTGGAAACTCTTGGTCCATGAATGCGTTGTTTGGGGGGCAAATTGACCCCAAATATAAACCATTAAGATCCTTCCACTGTTGTTTTCCCCGACACTGATGGCCCAGCAGTTGAATTAACACCATTCTCCCTTCCTCTTGTTTTCACTCCAGCAACACAGCTTTTGATAGCACGTGTGCACATACACACATCAGTACAGACACGTGAACTGTTAGTGTGAGCAGAAGCCTACTGCTTCTCACCTCCGCCCTACAATCGAATGTCCTGAGAGCTACAAGAGACTGTGATTCCTGTCACATTCCACAAGGGTCAGGGATATTATAAGGGTGGGGTCAGGGTTATTATAAGAGTGGGGTCAGGGATATTATAAGGGTGGGGTCAGGGATATTATAAGGGTGGGGTCAGGGATATTATAAGAGTGGGGTCAGGGATATTGTAAGGGTGGGGTCAGGGATATTATAAGGGTGGGGTCAGGGTTATTATCGTTTACTAGAACTATAAGAAACCACCTCCCACCCATATTCAAACGTGCTCACAATGCCCCCCCAATATATATTACAATTACGGCCTTGGTCCCTCCCAGTGTTCACTCCAGAACTATGCCCTTGATTAAAATAATTTTATATATTATATAATATGTTATATTGTCTGGCATCCCCTGGATTTCCTGTAAATACCACGAAAGTGTCATTTTGTAGTTTTCTCATTTGTTTTTAAATAGATAAACAAAACCTATAGGTTGTTTTTCATTATTTTTCCCATTTTGATTGTTGGTTTTTCAGTTTGGAAATGTATAACTCAAAGAATGAATGATACATGGATTAAAAACTACACTGGGAAGCTAATCAAAATTAAAGTCGATTTCAAATGACAATTGAAGGCAATATAAAAATAAAAACAAAATAAAGAAAAAAATAACCAATCAGATTGTAGAGGAGGCAGGACCAAAACATTTGATTGGTTGGTCCTACCTCCTCTAGTTGCTTGGACCCACCTCCCCTACAATGTAATTGGTTATTCCTCTGGACCAATCATATTTCATTCTGCTCTCAGAACATTTTGTAACATTTTGTAAAACTCCAATGAGCTAAATCAAGAGGCAAACAACAGCAAAAATCTTTTAGAATAGATCATATCAGGGCAATATCCCCATTCACAGTGCTCCTGGGGTTATTCTGTTTTTGTTCAGGCCTGTTTGGCTTTAAAACAGAAAGACGAGGCGTTTATCGATGTGCTCATGACAAACTTGCTGCTCTAAGAGTTATACGGAATAGGTGGATGAAGCAATTGCCCCTTCTCCATAACACAAAGAAACTGGACTGCCTTTGCAGTGCTAAATCCGGGTATGCCTGGAACATGCAGGTAAATGAGAAGGAAAATGGAGGGAATCCCAGAGGTATGAGGGCGGTGTTGGACATGACTGAGGGACTACAGGGTCGTTTGACATGCAGTATTGTGCAAAAGTCTTAGTCAAAATGTTTAAATAACTGTCATGTTGGTGTAAAACTATGCTGTTACACCTAGCAAAGTGTGTCAGCCATTTCAAAACCTCTGCTAAAATAACCCTATTATTTCCAGCAACCATACAATACACCTGTGTATTTTTTGACCTGACCACTAGCCCACCTCATATATCTATTCAATATCTCGTTCACTTTTTTAACTAATTAAGTTAATTAATTAAGCGAGTTGGTGGTGAAATTTAATAAATACATTGAATGGTTCAGGTGCCACTGAGGAGAAGTTCGGGAACTGAAGTGGTGTTCATCTAGCTATCCAAGTAGATATCAGTAACTTTTTGGAGAACAGAAGATATTTTTTCTAGTTTTAATTGTGTTACCCGTAATTTTCATATGTTCTTATGTTAAATAATATTTTTTGTTCTAAGAAAATGTGCACTTACTGTACTACCCAGATAAATAGTGTTAAACACTTCTTTTGAGAGCCTAATTCTTTTGCACAGTATTGTATATATTATGATATGACAAAAAAAAAATTTACAGAAGTGCTCAATGGACAAGATTTTGAGGTGAAAGACATCTTGCTTTGGGAAGTCGTGAAATGCATAAGGAACCATTAACCAGCATTTTATCTTGGTCCCTGAACATAACTGAACATAACTCACTGGAATTACTATGTTGGAGGCAAGCTGTAGGCCCTGGTGTATTTGAGAGAAGGATGATTGAGAGAGAGAGAGAGAGAGAGAGAGAAGAAGAGAGAGAGAAGAAAAGCCACTGAGACAGCAGCCTGTAATGTGCTACAAAAGTTTGATAGGTCAAAACAATATTGCAAGGGTGCAAAAGAAAGATATAGTCAAAGATCAAAGAATGGTACAGCACTCGCAGTAGACATTGTGACTTACTGCCAGAACAGAAGGTCTTTTTTCTTTTTACCTACTGGTGCCAGTAAGTATCTGACAGACATGCAAAGACCATATAAGTTCTTAGTGGAATGAGGCCTGCCACTTATCTTAAAAAAACATGACTCTCTCCAAAATCTAAGTAGGTCTTCCACATCAGTCCTCTCAAACTCAAGAGAGAAAAGAGACAAGTAAATCAACTACCGAGTAGGATGGTGTGGAGCATGGTGACAGTTTTCCTGTTGGGCTACTGAACAGTAAAATTGCTGCCAAGTTAGTGACTCGACCTGCAGGAAGATATCAATTTACCTGAGTAGGTGCCGGCGGAACCTAGAGTAGCGTATATCTGTATATGGCAGAAATACGAATGTTACAGTACAAAGAAGACACTCAGCTATATAAAACAAAATAACATTCACTGTAATCTATAATGTGGGTGACGATAAAAAATATATATACACTGTATATATTTGTTTTTATTGCAAATGCGATTGATCACCCAAACAGCCTAAGGCATGTTTGTTGCAAGATTAGGTCAGCAACAGGCTAAATGGAAATGCAGAACAGAGACCTATTGTCAGGGAATGACATAGAAATATAGGAGGCAAACAGAAGAGACCAGGCCTGAAGGAAAAGTTTAAGAGAACCTGCTAGTCTGTGGTCTTTCCAGCTGCAGATGCTATGGCACTATATCACTACTGCAGCTTTGAGCTAATCTTCATGCATTTGATATTTGCTTAGTTAAGGTTATATGGGCCTGACATCCAATTAGAGGTGAAAAAGGTTCAGGTACAGAAAGTTTTGTTTCAACGATTGGGGTCAGTAGTCTGTGCCTGTGACTCTTTATGCTAAACTAGTAGGTTGAAACAAAACCCTGGTCTGGATTTGTACTTTCTAGAACCGAACTTTCCACTTCTGCATGCAATAATGTGCCATCAAGTTTGAAAGGCAACACTAGATAAGCGATATGAGCTAATACCCACACCGTCGATGCAGTGGGGATGTAGGCACTATCTTACATTTTAAGCATTAACGTTGGAGCATATATTTATCTGGGTAACGGACATCCTGCATCTAAATGCTGTAAGTTCCAGGGATGGGACTGGTATTTTTGTTTAATTCCTGGAACTATCATAGATAGCACCCGGGCCTTTCAAACAATTAGGCGTGCAACTTAGATCTTGTCGCTGAAGATAACCTTTAAAACTGTCTGTGTGTTCAAGTTCGTGAAATGAAAACTGGCAGATAGGATTTTGCGGGAGCGAGATACTTGACACAGTATTACGAACACATCACGCCCTCTGTTACTCCAAATCTACTCGTCAAAACGCTGTGTCTTTACAGCGGGTGCAGAATTGCTTTTTTTCCATTCTATTTCTAGACTTTTTATACATATTATTATACACATATTGCTTCTTCTTCATTAAGCCGCCTGAAGAACAATATCACAATGCTAAAAAAACAACATGTAGTCCTATGATAGAATTAAGTATGATATGATTCAAAACAATATACAATATATACTGTAGATACTGCAAAATAAACCCTAAATTAATTCCTCGCAATTGTAATCATTCTTTCCCTCTAATATTCCTCATATATATTTTAAATTCAAAAACTTGTACAGGGATATAGCATAGCAGGAATAAACATTCATACATTAGGTATAATTACTTTGCAGTTAAATTGGTTTAACTGTACCACTTCCAGAATTAGAGTAGATGGCACTCTATTCAAATAGATGCAAACCAGGGCAGATGAGCAAATACAAGAGTATTTATTGCTCCCAAATGAATATAACAGTATAGGTCAGGCTGGCACCTCATAATAAAAATGCTTTATCGAGGGTCCGTAGCATTTTTGGAATAACCACTGCAATGAGAGGCAATGATGCTGGATAGCCTAGAGGAGGGTCAACGCATCAGCATCAATGAAGTAGGACAACTCCTGATTGGTTATCTGCAACAAGGCATCCAATCACCAGCTGGATCGGTCCCAAGTAGGCATATCAACATCTGACTGGCCAATGAATGGAGAGATTAAATGCTGTACCAAGGAGTCAACAGGTCAGTCACTACGTGGAAATGAGAGCGAACAATTGCATTAATATATGTGTTTCTTTTATATTAAAAGTTCTGCCTGTGAAGTTTCAAAGGAGTCGTGGATCTCACTGGGGATGCGTTTATGTCACTTTTTGAAATTGCTTTTTTTGCTATATGTAGTTAGCCAAGCTAAATACAGCAGTGAAACAGATTTGTGAAACAGAATCGTAATACTTTCTACAAGAGAGAAAGAGAAATTGTGCCTGGCTACGTCCGTATTTCACCTGAAAGAACATTTCTTTTTTTTCTCAGAAAACAATTAAAGGCCGAGGCTGTTTTATGCATTACAAAGAAGAAAATGGAGTTATTTCGGCAATATTTTTCTTTTTTGTAGGTAATGTCCACCAACTTTAGGAATACAAAAGTTTTTAAGCGGAACCTTGAATAGAAAAATAAATAAATTGTCAGAATTTCACACAGTGCATTGATCGGTGTCTTAGTGCCAAAACTTGCTCAAAGCTGCAACAAGAAATCAGTTGAACCCATAACCTTCCGTGAAAAGTCCTTCATTGCTAAGTGACTCTTTCTAGATTACAAGGCCGCACTGTTGGGTGTGGGCAGGTGTGCCGGTTGGGTTTTTGTCCTGCTGACCCGTCATGGTGTGAGGCTGCGCTTTCTGGTTCTGTGCTCCTCATCTCTACGTTTGTCCACCCAGCTGGTGATTTTATCGCGTGCAGAGTGGATGTGCACGGCAACCTTGTCCACTCTGGCTGCTTGCCAAGGGGCATCTGTCCCGGTTCCTGACTGAGGAGGTAAGGCAGGAGCACACCTGCTTAGCCATCATTATTTCTAGGTGCGTACGTTGCCAGTTTATGGGGTTTGTGAATGTACGTTAATTCACTGGGTGGCTTGGTGAGCAGTGCTGTCACTACCACCTTCCTCTAGGGTTCAAATAATGTGTGTGTAGTTTGCAATTTCTCCAGTTGTACTGGTTCCCAATGGGTCCTAATTGGATTCGAGTCACCTGGTTGGTTTCAGTCTCCTGCATTTCCCATTCGTCTGCCCATCTTCTTCCCGATTCCTGCATCCAGTCAACTGCCTCAAGTCCTGTCAATCATCTGTTTCCCATGATATCTTCTCAAGTGGACTCAGTGATCCCAGGGCAGTAAAGTTGGTATTGGGTGGTACGGGCCAATTTGGTCGTTACACTTTATATCTGCATTTTGTTCAGGCTTAGAGAGGGGAAGTGAATAGTCACATGACACCATTGGTGTCTTGGGGTCATTTTCTGTAGTCGGTGAGAAGGAAAAAGTAGGAGAACCTCATGTCGCAACAGTTGAATGAAAGAACGTCCTCTTCTCCTGATAGCCACGCAAATGGCATCCAGGTCCGTTATTTTCCGATAGAGATATCCGTGGATAAAAGCAGTTAATTTTCATCCCCGTATCCTATATATCTCTGAGATGTACACAGCGTGTCAGCAAATGTCTTTCACTGATAAGGCTATTGAATTATCTTCAAATAAGATTTTGATTGTAAGACCCAAATGTTAATTACTGTATCGATTGTGGAGGATGCAGAATATTAAACAGCTTCAGTCCTCTGCGCCAGTCTCTGGTGCTGTGTTCCCCGTGTGGCACATCGTGAAAGTCAGAAAAGGACGTTTTACTTCAAAAGTGAGAGACAGAAACAATAGGAAGGTAATGATAGCGATAAATAAGACAGGATGACTTATGGGGCCTCGGTGTTGACTCACACCTTCTGGCTGCCTGTTTAGTTTGCATGATCTCCATGTGTTGTGTGGGTTCCTCTGGGTTCTCTGGGTTCCTCCCTCAGTCCAAAAACATGCAGTGAGGCTAATTGGTCTCTTTAAATTGTCCCTGGTGTGCGATTTGGTGCACGTGCCCTGCGATGGACTGGCATACCATCCAGGGTGTACCCCTGCCTGGTGCTGCCTGGGATAGACTCCAGGCCACCTGCAAGCCCGTCCTGGAGAGGCAGTCGGAAGATGGATGGGGAAAGCGAAAATGAATCACTCCGTTATAACATTCGTCATTAACAATTGTTTGTATAAACAGGGGAAGCAAGCAGCGGGGGGCGGAACATGTCCGATCAGCTGACCTCCTTCCCTGGGCAGATGGTGTGGACATACTGTTTGTCGCTGATTAGTCCATCCCAGAGACTCATAATCATTCTTGGTTGAAATGCTTATTATGTATAGAGCAACATACTGATGGTCAAAAAAAAAAAAAACTAATTTGCTTTTCATTTATTTCTATTTTAATGTTTACTTGCTGTTATTTTTTATATATATATTATTCTATGTATTACACATCCAGTTTTCAAATACGTACATTTTAATAACATTTATTTTTATTAATTTCACTGCCGCATGCACTTGTCTCCTTAGTGCCATAACTCAAAAAGCATTTGACTGATTTTTGATCAAACTTTGCAGACCCTGTGACTGAAGATGTGGAACAGAGCAAGTTTAATAGTGAGACTAATGGCATGAAACTTGAAGCTACACCACATAGTGGTGGCAAAGAGAAGAGCAGCCCCAGACATGGAATATGTGAACCAGGTCATATTGAGACGAGTCTTGCAAAGTTGGGCTTTTAGTACAGATTTTATTGAAGGGGGGGGGGGGGATTGTAGGGAGACTACAGATTGAAGTGATTGTGTAGTTAGATGAGGGGGTGATGTCTAGGGAATTCATTGTCATCATTTGACATCATCTATTTCATAAATAGTCTATTGACCTATTCTATTCTATTCTAATCCAATAACTATTCTAAGGGTTTAAGTAGTTTTTTCTTTGTTTTTATTCTAAGTTGAAACTCTACTTCTGGTGGATTTACAGGAGAAAGGAAAACTTAGATTTCAGGGAACTGAGCCATGAAGATGTTCCCCTCCCCCCCGGAGAGCAATGCTGCGGACAGCTAGTGCCCCTTTAGTTGCTGCCCGAGGCTCTGGCCGAGGAGGAAGGGCGGCAAGAGGGGGGAAATCGGCAGTGTTGGGAAAGTGGGGCCGCGTGCGGTGAGCGGGGTCTGCCAGGGCTGCTGGAGAGAGTCTGCCTGGGGAGAGATGCGGCATAGAGGAGGTGAGGGCTTAAACGCAGACTGAGCAGCGATGGCTTTCTCTGTCACCCGCCGTTAAAAGGGGATCGTGTCAGCATAGCCATAAAAAAACCCAGAGAACTCTTTGTTCTGGGGAAATAAGTCTACGCAAAACAAACCATACCATTGTTGATTAAAAATATATGCTCCATTTTTGAATTTGATGACTGACTAAAGTATACAGTACACATTTCACTGTATGGGTATTTTAATCTCTGGCCAGGTATATGGCACCAGTCACCAGTCTGGACACAACTACCAACAGAACTATATCCTCTACATTTTTGAATTATTAATTATATTAATTATAATATAATATAATTGAATATAAATTATATTAATTATAAAGAGATCAACACTACAAAGTAACATATATAGGATTATGCAATGCACAAAAAAATATTACCCTCCCACATAAATAAATGTTCAGACTCAGAAGGTCACTCCTTCAAATCCCTGTTCGGCAGAGTGATCCCACCTTTGGGCCCTTGAGCGAGGCCCTTAACCCCAATCACTCCAGGGACTGACTGATCCTACTGTCTCCTCTACACCAGTTCCATGAGGTGGCCTCCTGAGATGCTTTTCCAGCTGTCCTGAAGGAGATCCCACATATGCTGAGCCCTCATTGGCCGCTTTTCCTTCATCTCTGGTCAAACTCCTCCAAAACCATCACTACCGTGTTTAGGTCAGGTGGCCAAGTCACGTGATGCGAGACTATTCACTCTTCTTAGTATGTGCCTTGGTGTGACCAAAGTTTTGACTGGTACTATATGTAGTATGTGTGTTGCATACACACACACCAGGATCAACAGACAGTATCGCTATAATATACTCCCAATACTATAATACCTTTTGCAGGGTTGTCAACTCTTACACATCTGCTGTGACGCGCTTTCTGAAGCAAGCAATTTTACGGCAAATCTATATTATTCCATTTTAAGCCTAAAATTATTTACATCAAAAGCATTGGAGTAATTTGCAATCCCTACAGCTATTCACAAGGTAATAAAAACTGTTACATATATCGAAATGTGTTTGCATATTTGTGCAGACTTCTCTGAAATTGCAAATCTCGCGCCGGCCAGCTGAACAAAGCTGGCATCCCTGTTCGTGGACTTTTTAAAAACTTGAATTTCGTTCTGGCCATTTCCAGCTGCTAATTCTCAGATCCCCACAGATCCTTATTGCCACCATAACCCTTATTCTCTGCAAAGGGAGGCATTACAGGTGAACAGCGAGTTCCTTTTCTGAAAACGCAGAATCGCTGAAGCATTGCGTGTTTCATTCCTCTGCTGGTCACCCAGAGCTCCATATGAATTACTCCAGCTGGATGATCTCAGAGTGCGGATCATTAAAATGGAAGTGTTGGCGGGGGGGTACATTGAAAGGACAGCACATAATAACCTATAATCTTATATTGGTGACCTGTAGAATGATAATTACAGAAATAGCAGGCAAAGTCATGCAGATACCTAACACGGGCCATAATGTGACACGGCATCCCGACCTCTTAGCTCAGAGAATTTTGCAAATTACCTGAGCTTAGCTCCTCAAAAACTTGCTACTTTAATATAAATGCTACGCGAGACTTGCTGTTAGCAAATTAATAGTTCAATCAGTCATGCGCACGATGTTTCGATGAACTGAATAAAATTTAATGGAAATGACACCATGTAACGATTGGTGTATGTTTAAATCACAGAAAGTGATATGTATTTATAAATGCATTGGAATAAATATCGTGCTTTGCCACACTGAATAACAGATACTGTATTCTACTCTGGGTTTCCCAGAATGCTTTGTACCAGTTTAACACTTTATGTGTCTGCAATCCAGTTGCACAATTAATGCACAGAATGAGAACAGCTTAATTATACAAAGTAAATATCCATCCATCCATTTTCCAAACCGCTTATCCTTACTGGGTCGCGGGGGGTCCGGAGCCTATCCCGGAAGCAAT
>JAODJX010000053.1:6782465-6793241 GCA_026776945.1 Isichthys henryi | reverse complement strand
TTGCATCATTACTGGTCCCCTTAAAACACTGTGAGTGATAAAGACAGTGGGGTTTCCCCATACTGTAACGAGAGTTACTCTTTTTTGCATCATTACTGGTCCTCTTAAAACACTGTGAGTGCTAAAGACAGTGGGGTTTCCCCATACTGTAATGAGAGTTACTCTTGGGGTACCAGTTCTATTACTTCATAATGCACGCCCACACATTAACAGGCACAAAACACTCATACACTGGGCATTTTAGAGACACCCTATGGAGTACTGTAACTGCATGGTGTTAGACTACATGAGGACCCTGCAGTTTGTCCACGACCCCCAAAATGACAGTAGCAGAGACTCCCATTTCGCTGGCCGTGATTAATCGGGGTTTTTCCGTGGCACCTGGAAGCTGCACTATTCTCTGCGCTTTTAGGATCATAAGTATAGCTTTAATCCCCTTATTATCCTGACAGCATGACATTCTTTAGACAGTTTGCTCATTCTCCTTTGCATTGTTTTAGAGTTTGATTGTCTGTGGATTAGGATCAGTCAGAACTCCCTCAAACACCAGGTGTGTGAGCTCCATAAAAATTCTTGTGGTTTAAAATTGAATATCTTTAATCTTTGAAGTCTCAAAGAGGACCGTATCGCTGTCTCTTTCCAGCGCTGCAGGCTGGCTACGCACTTTGATCCCGGCAGTGGATTCTCCATATCGACTTGCCGTATGCATCTCATATACAGCAGAATGCATGCGACATAGACAGTGAAGTTGCTCTGGGTTAATCTGCTATTCAGCCCAGTCATACTCTCAGGAAAGTAAGGGATTCGAAGCTGAGTATCAGCCTCGTACCGCTGGCTTGACTCCATATGGGCTCTTAGTATTTAGGCCCATTACAAGCAGAGTTTTAATGATTTTTGGAGACATCCTTGAAAAGTCCCTGGATCCCTAGATTTACCTCCTGCAGAGACAATGTCTCCTGCCAGGATCACGCCATTGCCAGCATCACCCCCCCTCCCCAATATGCCAGTGCGGATGACCAGAGGAGGAAGAGGAGAATGCGGGAAGTTCTTCCTGCTGAGGGTGACAGAGGCACTGATCTCCACCACACGTACCAAACAGATCTTTCACTTCACCGCCACCTGACGCCACGTCTTTCACCAATTTCTTTATTACCACATACAACAACTGATATTTTGTGGAAAGGCGATGAGAGCCGAACAATATATGACTGGAGGATTTCAAATTAAACTGGCATTTTTGTTGACCATGATTTTTTAACTTTGATGATCCCTTACGGTTCAAGACACCGGGGATTTTATGAATGTGAAGTAGCAGTGTGTTTAGCTACTATTTTCAATTATCTGATTTCAATTCCCTGATTACACTATTTATGTCAAAGATAATGCATTATGCCTGGCCATTAAATGTGCTTTGTTGCTTGCTATTGGCTGCCATTTATCAGGGTTTAGCTTGCTGTTAAAGTCCTTGCCATAATCTGCTCAGTACATGAGGCATAAATCATTTATTCTTACCAATTAACTCTCAAAGACATCTTGCCAGTGGTTGTTTGGCTGCAGGTGGATAAAGGTGTGACATTGCAGTTTTGCACAAGATGCAGTTTGGCTCGCTTAGAAGCTGCAGTATCTACGCACCCATGAAGCCTTACGACAAGACAGGAGAGTCTAAGTGGGAAGGACACTGACAATATTTTATATTTGTTTAGTGGTGAAATAGGATATTTGTGTATTTATGGCCATCTCCCAAGGAAATATGTCTCAGGTATTTTTGTTACATCATTATGTTTGCAGTCATAACAAAATGTCAGTCACTGATTTATATCAATGACCAGACGTGATAGAATTTTTGAATATCCACAATGTACAGCAGAGGTTCACATTTCAGGCCCAGAAAGTCAAAATCCAGATTTTCTTTCAACCAACCAGTTGAGTTCTCTGTCACTGTGACTCTTTATACTCAACTGGTTGGTTGAAAGAAAATCTTAACGCGGATTTTGACTTTCTGGGCCTGAAATGGGCACTTCTGTGTACAATATTTCAGAATGGATAACATGGCTTGGCTTTAGCCAAGAGTGGTACACCAGTGAACAAGAACACTAGAAAAAAACCAGTACAGGGTCTTGTCTGTCCCAGAGATGCTACCAGGCTGCCATCCCAGGGTGGGCATTTGGGTATGTTGGGTTGGCACCAATGTTCAAATTGGGGGGTGGGAACCGGCAATAGTAAAAGTTGTTAATTTATCAATGATTGGTTATATTTGATCTCTCTCTGTTGGGAGGCCAGACAATAGCCATACTGCCTATGCCCCGTCCACTTATAGCCACACCCCTCGTGTGTTCTGCAATAGACAGCCATGTTGTTCAGGGTACACCCCTGCTCTGTGCGCTATAACTGGGTTAGGCTCCACCCCCCACAATCCTGCGCCAGGTAAACACTTGTGAGATGGAATGGGTGGACTATTAATAAACACTAAACTAACAGTTAGTTAATAGTAATTAGATATCTTCTGTGCAATTTTTTTTCCAAAATTACTGTCATAATGTTATAAAAAAAAAAATCCAGGCTCCTGGAAGACAGCCGCTGATCCAACCTCCTGTTTCCCACAAAAACATCAGCATTATTGATGAAGCTGTCTCTAGGATGGCAAAGCACTTGCTGTGAATCATATGAAACTGTCAGCGACCAATGTGCTCTACACAGAAGGGGTCCGGGTACAAAAAAATGCTAATTTTACTACTTAGGGAAGTAAAAACTGCTTAAAAACAGAAATTGCCACGAGCAGTGGGGAACGAGGTTTTGGCTGCGGAGACGTGTAGAGTGCTCAGAGGACTGTGTCAACAAAAACATGTGTACTGCTTCATTATGGCCTCTGGCTTAAAAAGAAACAGCAACTCAAAATTTCTCCAGGATTCAAGAGGATCAATAAATAAAACTCCTGCTGGAAAATATATAGAAGAGGCTATGTCTTCCTGTTCTTAGATCAGCTGTACTTGTATCGAGCGATACTCCACCCTTAGAGCCACAGAGCTGTAATTATGTAAGCATCTGTTTTCACATTTCACTACTGTATACAGTCTGCTCACCCTTTCCACGATGTTCCTGTCACTGATATTCCAGCCATTATTCCTTAGAAATTTTTCCATGTTCCGAGTTTTTTGGACTCTCAGCTCGCCCCTGTCTTTGCCAATAATTAACTACAAAAATCAAGACGTTTGTTTAATAACATGAGTGGAAAAGAATATAACCGAAAACAATTCTTGCATTGTCGGTACGTAAGCAGTAAAAGTGTCATGCAAATAACTCTAAAACCCCCAGATTTACCTCCTAACGCCCCCAAAGAGAAGGGTGGCTACGACATGCAAGAAATGTCAACGTGTCATTGGTGTCCAAAGTTTAACATCTACTGATAGGACATTTGTCAGGGAAACTGTTTGTGCACATTGTGTTATATCCACTGCCTCTTATGTTGACAATGTCTCAACATAAATACAGCTCATAATGATTGCTGGATACACACCACCAGTCAAAAGTGAGATTTTCTAAGATTTTCTGCATGTTATTCATTTAACATTTAATAAAAATACACTCTATTATTTGCTAACATATAAATTCACAGTATGTTCACCATTTGAGTAACTTTATTAGCAAGAAAATGTCATATCATCGATTCATAAAAGTAACCTCCTCTGGCAGTTATAACAGCAGGGATAATTTAAGGCTTTCATTCTACGAGAGACATTAAATTCTGCTCTGTTCCATGGGATTTAACAGTTAACCAGTGCATTTAAAGTTAAAGGACAGCCTAGAGTTTGACGATGCCATCACCACAGAGCCAGTTAATGGGATGTCAGACATGCACTGTTACATACTCTGTCCATGTTATAAAGGAAACTTGTTTTACTTCAACTTATGTTTTCATTTATTGTTGTTCACTCAACTTGCCGATGCATAACAAGAATAAATAACCTGGAGTTTAATAAAAATATGGAAAAAGTGGTAAAAACCTGTGGTTTGCAAAAACCTATGACTGGTCATGCATGCCTGACCATCTTTAATAAAGCAAACAATGACAGCAACAGATGTATGCTGGTTCCATCAGGACTATGTTGTTATTCTTCACTGTTCTATTCCTCCCAAGAAAATCGCACGAATCAAGACAAGAATAATAGCGGAAGGCGAACAAAATCGTGCTGTTGCGTCATTGTGTCCAAATAGCTGTAGTGTTTATGATTAATGACTGTCAGATTAAATGCTTTTAGCGTGTTAGCAGGATGGGAATTAACGAAGGTGCCTCCTTAAGGGTCTGACATAAAGGGTCAGGCATTAACTTTGAAAACATTGCATCTACACTGTAAAATTACTAAGTTATTGTCAGCAACGCGGAATCTGTACCTGGATTTTGTGACATTCACACTTTAACTAAACATTAAAACAAAAGAGGGGGTGTTTCAGGTACTTTTGTAAATGTTTAGAGGAGCAATATGATCCTGCTTAGCTACTCAATGAACCACTGCGATTTTATTAATTACTCAATTACTCAACATTTTGCCTTGCCAGTAAAGAACACGTGCAATCTCACAGAATGGGGAAAACGCAGATGTCGCCATTACTGCCCGGGGGGGGGGGCACGAGATGGGGGACAGATGGAGAATTGCGATACATCACAGCCACCATGTAGACATGCAGACAACAAGAGAAAATGCACCGGAGCAGTGAGCATTATTCCCAAAGCTGACGTTCGGCCTGCCTTACTAACAGGAGTTAGCTTTACCGGAGTATGGAAAACGAGATTACGGCTCCTGTAGACAGCGATATGTCCCACTAAGGGTGAAATTCTGATAACATCCTAATATGGGTTTGGGAGTGTCACAGCAAACCCTACGAAGTAGAGTATAACCTCGCCACTCACAAACATCCAACCAACGATTATCCAATAACTACTGATTCTTTTACTACGCCATGTAAGTACAAAGTTGGGCATTGCAACATCATCACATTTGGATAATCTTCATTTTTTCATGTGCACGCTCTTAAATTTAGACCCCATAACTATTGTCATTAATATCACTATTATAGATACATAAATTTTGTATTTAATATAAAAAAGCTAATAATTGATAAGCTGATTCTATGGGGAATTGAGTTTTTATAAAAGGTAACAATTCATTAAACTGTTTTACATACTATAATTGTTCAATAATGGAGAATGTTTCGGCATTGGGGTCAGTGTTATGGTGTATTTAAAACACACTTAAAATAATTTTTCTTTTACACACCTTTTACTGTGAAACTGCACCTAACTATTTACAATAAGAATTTATTGCCATTGCAAAAGAAGCGCAGTTGTTCGCTTATACAGTAGCACAAGTTTTCCTTCCATGCTCTAACAGTATTTTAAATGCAAATGTAATTTAGGCTGTTCAGTGAATGTTGATTTTGCTGAATTGCCTCTTATAATGACCGTAATTGAAGCTAATAGGACTTAAATTGTTTATGGGTCAGTAAAGTTTTAGTAAGGAGCTTGAAATAACTGAATTTTAAAAGCTACACAATTGAAAAATCCATGTCCTTTTGCGTCCGGTTAGTAAATACAGTAAGAAGTCCCACATCACTTGGGCTTTTTGTTTCGCAAACAGTATTTTGCCTTAAAGCTAAGCCGCCCAAAAGAGTTTAGATGCTAATAGGAAACTGAGAATTTATCATACCACACTGCACTCCTGACAGCCAAAAGAATATGTGCTTAATTAGCTTAACGATTGACCTTTACATTAAAATCTGATTCTCATACATGAACTGGCTTAAGTGTATGTAATACAGCTGAGCAAATCACCACGGAGACCGCAGGAAGGCAGCCCGACTGACTAAAGGCGCACAGTGGGGGCGAGACACGAAGCAGAGAGAGACGTCAACTTTCAATTAGGACTGAAAATGAAAGGGGAGAGGAGAACTCGCACCCAAAACGTAACGGGGAATGGATAGATTGTCGAGTTACTGCTAGAACGAGCGAGCAAGGCATCCACAGATTATTATGAAACATTAGATATATTATCCACCTTGCAAACAGCTATTCAGTAAAAGGTGGAAAGGAGGATAGGAGCCTGGTTCATGCAGCAGGTGTCTTCTGGACTGAAGGAGGAGCGTGAGGCAGCCAGTGGAAACCCGAATGAGGAGACCGTCCACAAACTGCACTCGCGATGAGCTGGGGTGGGACTCACTGAAGCCCCCTATGAGGCAGTCATGCAACTGGGATATGTTCAGCAGTGAAATTCTGTGATTTTCACTTCTGCTTGGATGGAGATCTATGCAGGAAAAACGGCATAAAAACAGCATATTTTTCTACAAATGACAAGTGAACAGATGCACTATGGTGCTAGAGCTCAGCACAACAGAATGACGCGATTATCTATTTCACTGTACTGCCCCCCCCCCCAAACTTTTTGTTAAAAGACACGTAGCAGTGAGGAACTTTGGGTTTATAGTATAGGGTCAGTTGGTTCCCCTACAGCAGCTACCTCGCTCAAGAGCTGGAACAAAATATGATTAATCTGGGATTCGAACCCCTGACCTTCTGAAGACAGACAGGGACCCCAAACCAGCTGAGATACACAGCACCCCCCAGTCATGGAAAGGTGGCTTCTCCGGGCTGCCGTGTCTCTGCCGGATGCTGGTGAGGCAGAGACACGCACTGCGATCGCCAGGATTTACCCTCAGGCTAAAGTCAGGCTGCAAACAACCAAGGCAACTGAACTGGAAAAAAGGAAATTACTGTATTATGGGATGACCCAGTTCTGCCTCCTAAATCCACTTCAGATGTGTTTGAAGGGATTAAATGAAGATTTCCATATACAAAGACAGGTTTTTGTAAGTAATAGCACAGTACCAACCTTAAGTATTACGGTTCAGGCAAATTAAACCATGAGAATTCTGATTCAATTTCATAATGGAGTAAAACATTTATATACAACTCTCAGATCTCAGTGTCATACCTGTAAAGAGATTTCATTTGAGAAATAATATTCCCCTTGCTCCCCCCTCCCAAAAAAAATAAATAATAGGAAGCCATTCTTACAATGCCAGCCCATAGAACTGTGGTAAGGAACACATTATCCTATGACCCCTCCCTCTATGATCATGACATACGGTTCACTGTGATCTTAATAACCACACTGGTAAATATAACCAACAATTCAGCTCATCGTCTCAAAACTATACTTTCAGGAATCAAAACTAGCCAATACAACCCTCTGGACCCCCTTAAATGGGTGGAGACCTCAACCCAACCCCCCCCACCCCCATGCTCAAGCTAAAGCTATGTTGTTATATTCAACTATTTCACCCTGTGGCAAGTGCACAATAACAGCAGAAATGCAGATTGTTATAGCTGTATGTGAGCTACCCCCAGTAAAGGCACAATCCAGCGGGGAATCGGCCTTGTTCATGACAGCTGAAAAACTCTGAGCACTTTCACACCTACAGACATATTTCCTGAATGGCTTCATGATGCAATCGAGGCTTCAGGATCTTCATGAAGTTCTCCCAGGAGAAGGAGTGCGCCTCTCTGTACACGTCCACCTGACCCAAAATCATTTCCCAATGCGTATATGAGGATACCACCTGACCTTCAAAACCCATTCTTCTCCAAAGCTACAAAGTAAGCGTTTGTTGGATTACACATGCTAATTGGATTGTTCTGACTGGGTATAAAAACATGGGAGTCCAGACGTCTAATTAAGAGCATAGAATCTCCTTTTCCTTCCTCTTCCTCGAAGCTCTTAGTTTAGAAAACAAGACACAAACAATCGATTTTCCGATTAGACGGAAAGGTGAAGATTACTGCCGACTTTGTGGTACGAATTACAAGACGGGGCGTGTCAAGGTTAGTTCAAGGCAGTTTTTCTGGCAGTTTTTATATAAAATGTGACTCAAGCCGGTGCTATATAGTACTCAGTTCATTCTTCAAAACACTGAATCCCTCTGTTTATGAATCGGATCTTCTTAGACAAAAACCGCCCCAATTCTTGGTTCAAGTTAATGACAAAGACTTCCTGTGAGGTCGAGGTCAGGTTGTGTCAGCGACTGCAAACCTCAGCTGAAAACCATACATAGTAACTCCTTCCCTAACATTTTCCAAAGAAGAGGAGAATGTTCCTTGATTTTTGTATGAAAATTACTAAGAGATTGCCATCTTATATTTTTTGCCAAGAAAAGGAAGAGTACACCCAAAATCTTGGTAAATGTTAATTTCAAACCATGAGGACAAATTCTGTTCCAGGAACACAGTATATTTTTCACAGCATCGTTTCCTTTAAAAGCTCTGACATTGCTCCTAAGAGGATAACTTTGGATTACTTTGATATCAGAATCAAATATCATATTAATATGAAATATCATATCGTCATATATTACATTTTAGATTCATATAGTAAGTTCTTCTTCGTGACTTACGCTTCATTTCGGCTTAGTCGTGAGGGCATTTCTTAATGCAGGATTTAAAAACTCAAGCATCAAACTATTACGGCACTATATCTGAACTTGCCATCAAACGGAAAGCGACCGAGAAAAAAAAACACACGCAGATAACGCAATACATTAAGAAAGCTAAATGGCACACGCACGTTTAAATTAATAAAATAAAATTAATAAAGTAGTTTTTTTAAAAATATCACTTCTGGAGCTGAGAGAGTCGATAAAGTAAAGCTGCATATTTTACGGTGACTTGAATGTCAATGACAAACACTTGGCGCAGTACCAGATAATGTCTACTAATCATTCACAAAGCATTAACACTTGGCAAAAACAGAAGCTACCGGCTAATGATTCTGGGAAATTATACATTTAATGAAAGGTTACATTCATATTCACTTAAATATGTGCCTTACTATTTTATGGTTGTTGCAGGCAAGGACAGGGAACAACAATTATATTCGCAGTTAGCCGACAGCAGGACCGCTGATATGAGACCCCTGAAATGAAACTCTGATTAAACCCATTATCACAAACAAACAAGTATTTCTGCCAGATGGCTTATGATGAATAGCACTTTCGAGCTTTCTAGAAGTCTCATTTAAAAATTACGATCCTGGGCAAATAGCAGGGATGACTTACCCCATGCTATTACTGTATTTATGAGTCGCCCCCTAGTGGCCAATGGGTTTTACAGAGTGATGTGATGATTTTTTACAGAATTTCAATTAGAGAACCAATTTTACTCCATAACTGATTTAATCTCTCATCAATTCCACTGGGTTTGTAGAGTTAACTACAAATTAAAAGCCGATTCCATATGTGGGATTACAAGACTTCTTTGCATAAATACATTTTAAAAAATGATAAAATATCTTCACTTGAAACTCACTATGATCTGTTACAAATATCAAACAACTCGGCATAAATAAATGATCATAAATCACTAATAACTAAACTAATGGGCTAAATAAATGCCTAACTAATAACTAAAACTACTGTCCACGTGAATGTGTGAAAGCCACAGGTTGCCATCAGAATACGTCGGACATTTATTTGCTCACAGTTTTATCAAGCAGACATTTAATCGGTAAATATGGTGTATATGGAAACGTAGACATATTTACTTGTATATTAACATCTGAACGTGTTTCACCATATAATTGATTGACATTCCGGAAACCAGAAGAACACGATATTTCGAGACCATATACCAATTTACAGAGACCTACGGGAAACAGGAACAGACGAAGACAATCAGCACAGACACAGTCTCTTATTCTAAGAAGTAGGCGCTCGGTTTGGGACTTAATTTCCTAGGCTGGAAGGATCTTGAAGCTCATTTCTGGATACTTGCAAAGATCATTTAAAATATAATTTGAACACCTATTATCATAGGGAGGCCGCGCTGATTCCATTTTAAGTAAATTTCCTCCAATGTCAATAACAAGCATTTCCGAAATAAGTAGGGCCAGGTATTTACAAGTAAGAATTAAGTTCTTACTAAGACGATGCAAACCTGAACATTGTAAAATCATCCTTAATTCAGTTGTGATTTACTAAATATGTGTTAAAAATAAAAGGAGATGGAATTGATTAGATTTTTTGTTATAGTAATACCTCCTTCTCATTTAACCTTATTTCAAATTAAGAATTTGAGTTTTGTCAGATGTTACAGAATTTCGTAGATAGTTACGCACGTGAAGACTGGCAAAAAGTAATATCCCCTGACAGATCAGAAATTGCATAAACGAAAACGGGAAAAAACAGTATCACTCCAATTGCACTTTTTTTTTTTGGTTAATCATGACGCTGCAATTAAAGTTTCGTTTAAAAGCAATCACTGAAAGCGGTTTGAAATCATTTACACTTGCCTAATCAATGTGTCATCACTACTGATATTGTGGCCAGTATGCAAATATAAGTTCGCTATTGCATCTGACCTCAAATAAGCAGGATAATCAGTATATCTAAAAGCAGGTGTTTGGAATACATCAGTATTTGTCGTTCGGGTTACTTCTGATTGAGCATCTTTGGTCCACCTTATCTATTTAAAATGCCCCATCGGAATCCAAACTGCCTACCTCTGAAAAGGAACGAGGTCCACAAGTGCACGCCGATATAAGCAAATCCGAGCAATTTACCGGCCAGCATTTTCCCAAAGTGAAATCCCTTAATGCGACGTGATTAAATTCCGATCTGTAGAATGAGACCTGGATATCAGCACGCGGCGAAGGGATGGAGCTGGCGCGCGCGGGGCGGGGGGGGGCGGGGGGGGGGGGGGGGGGGGGGGGGGGGGGGGGGGGGGGGGGGGGG
>JAODJX010000053.1:6752025-6768716 GCA_026776945.1 Isichthys henryi | reverse complement strand
ATCGGTGTCTCCCCCAGTTTTGTGTCCGCCAGCTGTTTCTCCCCCAGCTGTGTCTCCACCAGTAATGATTCCCCCAGCAGTGACTCCCCCAGCAGTGTCTCCCCCAGCAGTGACTCCAAAACAGGATCTGCCAAAAAACGAGCCCAAAACGTCGGAATAGCTTGAAATCAAATGTTCTGCAACTGTCCTCTCAACCATGTGTGTTAATACAGCAGCACACGCCTCATATTTACCTTTTTATGTTAACGTTCACGTTAGTGACAAATGGTAAGACAGTTAAAAATGTTTCAAATTAGGGGTGACTAAGAGAAGTAATTTCACATCTGGTAATGTATAAAAATTGCCACAAAGAGCATTCAAATTAATGTTTTGTTTTCATAATAACGTATTTGTGGTCTTTTATTGCGATTATTATAGCCTTGTGGGACAATTAATCAGAAATGTGTACTGCGTGAGTAACCTATGTACAGTGACAGCAACATGACAGCCATTTCTTTGGATTCACTCATTGGTTTCTCTTTTACTTCTAGTAATTTCTACTTACCAGCTTGTGGAATTTCACCTCATATCCCTGACATTGTGGATCTGATGTACAACTGCGCCACTGAGACTGATTACAATTTTTTTTTTTTTTTTTTATGAAACTAATAAACAGACGGACGCCTGAAAACTTCCTCACTTTAGATGTAAAGGCAATCTTTCACATTGGTTATGTTGCATGAACCTTCATTTAATCTACTTACCGGGCACTTATGTATGTATTTTATATAATGTAGCTTAATATTTTAATACATTTCAACTACATGTTTTACTACAGCAATTCAGGCCAACCTATAATGTACAAAAATCATGAATAAAATGAAAATTCAAAATGTAATCCTGATAATCCTGATTATCCTTTCTGCATACTGACTATAGTTATAGCTTAATCAATGCGGAATTTTACTGTGGTCACTGTCACTACTGTACGGGTTGTGGGAGGGGGACATAATATTAATCACCCCCCATAACTGTCACTATTGGTCTCACGGGCACCTGCTACCCTGACTGCCACCTTTGTGTTACTGTATCTCAGCCCATATTCTCACAGATGCTATTAGCTGCGTCTCTTCTTGTCAGTCTCAGATGCATGGCCGGTATTTTCTTGGCACATTTCTGGATACTATAAAGCAGATATGATTTCACGGGAAATGACAGAGGAAGCAGTCAAAATGGAACGGGGGGCTTTTATATTTAATAATGTGAAATAACAGCTATAGGTTACATACAGAACCAAGTGAATGAAACCCATGTGTTAAAAACGCAGACAAGTGATGACATAAGTCAAGAAATATGGGTTATAGTTTGACAGCGCTCACCTATTAAACGTCAATGAACATTTGCTGCCATCTAGTGGTCAAATTGCAAAAATTCATACAAAAGTTGTGGTAAATTACATTACTAAAAGTTTAATGATCCCAAAGGGAAATGCTTGAACTTCTTGAGTTAATTATTCTAAAATCACCTAATCATGAGTTTAATTTCGCGTACCCAAATGCCATAAATGTCACACATAGTACATGTATATAAATTTCATTCTCCTTGGAATCTAGGCATTGACACACACGGGCAGTTTCAAAGAGTAGGATTTTTTACTTGACAAATCATGCTGCTGTTCTTCTGGAACACAATCAAACGCGTGAAAGGGAGCAGGAACTATGGATGACGTGACTGAAGGGGCCTTTTCGGTGTGCAGGGGAGGAAGAGGTGGGATATTTCAAGTCCCGTGGATGTGTGGTTGTGAGCCAGTCAGGCACATTCCGCCGACCCTTTCCTGACAGGTGCTTACTGTGTGCAGCACAGCTGACGAGCACCCAGAAGGTGTAGATTCTCTACAGTCACTGCAGTGCTGGCAGGATTAATGAGGCATCAAGCCAGACCATGTCAAAGTCATATATATATATTTTACATTTTATGTACCGACCATGCCCTTAGATTTAAAGTATATACAGATTTTGGGAATATACAGTCAATTTAGGTTGGGAAACTGGTACAAGGATGACACTTGTAGGATTTTACGGTTATTAGGCCAACATCTCACGGCTCACCTTGGAGCCAAAGTCAGCCTCTACGTGATGATGGAGATGATGAGATGATGTTCGGCCCTCCAGAAGGACTCAGGGAGGTGTGCTGAGGTACATCTGCAGAGCTGGGGTAAAGATAAAAATGGTGCCCAGGATAGACACGGTGAGGAAGGCCCACAGAAAGATCCGGTCCAAAACCTGGGCCACAAACTTCCAGTCCTGGACCACCTAGACGGCGGGAGACACGCAGGTAAGAAAGGGGGAAATGACAGGATCAGTGTGACATGATGATTTCAGAAATAAACAGCCAAGTCTGTCAGCTAAACTCCTAGCACACACATTCATTTTATGCTTGTAGAGACAGACATTCAATGACAAAATGAGCTAAATGCTAAAACTAGGAGTGTAACAATTCTCCAGGTCAAAGGTTTGGTTCAGACCTCATTTGTAGGGGGACAACAAAAATCAAGGAAGATGTCACAACAGTTTGGAAAACCGCTGAGGGTTATTGAGCTCATGAAACTAGCCTAGGCTTTTACCGCGGGTGAGATCACTCGACCACGATTGGGCCGAAATAGTCACGTGACGTGCAGGTGGAAAACTATCAAATACGTGCAATGTGTAATATTTACATGATATACAACTTGCCCGAACATTAAATAGAATAACAATCTGTGATTCACATGTGTTACAGCGTTATTTGTGAAATGAAAAATGAGTTTTATAACATTAGTTAATGCATCTGTAGCAGTGGCAGTAAGTTGGGGCAGAATATTGAGGTTCGGTCTTCCGGAACCGCAACACAAGAACCCGAACGTTTGTATCACGGTTTCGGTCTGTTTCAAGACCATTACACCATTACCTAAAACACACTAATTCTATGGCCCTTTTTCCATTACTGATTGATTCAGGGAAGGATTTAAAAGTAAAGCAGAGAAAACTAATTTAAAATGCTGAAACTAGTACACTAACATATTAGATGACAGGGAAAGGAATTGATATGTGCATTCGTCTCTGTGAGAGACATGCAATTCACTAGTAACTAGGTGTGGTTACTGATTGTCACCCTTTTGAAAAACTACGATGAAAGAGCTGTACAGCTGCATCAGTATATGAATTGACCAATTAAATGTTTGGCACTCTGAGACACTTTAGCAAAGTCAATAATAAGAAACTTTTACAAAAGGCATGAGATTTAGAACATCATTTCAGAAAAGCATCCTTCTAAAAAGCCCTTAGGGACTGCAGTCGAGCAGTGATGTGGTTTAATTTGTCTCTCACCTCACGGATGAAATGCTCCTTCTTGATGTGCCGGGAGATGTACCGTACAGAATCAGTGGCCCTCTCCAGCAAGGCCAGCCAAGCGATGTTCTCATCCTCCTTGCCAGCCTGGGGCCTGGGCTGCTTCTTGCACCGGGGCTTGAGCTCAGGGCTGCGTAGCTGAATGTCTGGATAGCGGTAGCGGTCGGTGTGACCCCGCATGCACAGCAGCCTGGGTAACTTCTGCAAGAAGAGGCTCTTCACCCAGGGCGCCATGGGGTGGTAGGTGGCGGACGAGCGGTGATGAACGTTGATGACGAAGACAGTTACGATGATGGAGAAGGTGACGAAGATCATGATGAAGAGGAGATACTCGCCGATGAGTGGAATGACCTTGGACGAGGAAGGTATGATCTCCTCGATGACCAATAGGAAGACGGTGAGGGAAACTAGGACGGAGGTGGACAACGAGAGCTTCTCACCCTCATCGGAGGGAAGGTAGAAGACCAGCACGGTGAGGAATGACAGACCCAGGCATGGGATGATGAGGAACAGCGTGTAGAAGAGCGGGAGCCTCTTGAGGATAAAGGAGTAGGTGAGGTAGGGGTAAGAGTACACCCCATCCTGGCGGCTTCCTCTGGCCCCAGTAGCATTGAGGATCTCCCACTCCCCGTTGTCAAAAAAGTCTTTGCGGTCCACGTGATCATCCACCAGGACCAGGTCCACCATGTGGCCGTCATAGGTCCACGAGCCGAACTTCATGGAGCAGTTCTGCTGATCAAAGGGGAAGAAGGTGACATCCATAGTGCAGGAGGATTTGTAGCTGGCTGGGGGCGTCCAGGTAACAGTGCCGTTAAACTTGACGATTGCTTTCGTCATCAAGGAGCCCTCAAAGCGTCCATCAGCGCTAAGGATGGGAAAACAGAGGGTGTGAAAACAGGAGATACTCTGCGGAAATGCAGGAGAATTAACTGTTCGCAATTGGTCAGAGAACCTCCACTGAATAGATATATATCTATACCCTACAGCTTTGTTGCTAAGACACCAGATCGATGGGTCAACCTGTCAGGTCCGCACTTAAAGGCACACGGTGCTCACTTCTCATACAGCACGATGTCGGGCAGCCAGATGGTCTCTGAAGGAACTCGGATGGATGTGATCCCACCGTAATCTTCTGGGTTCCACCGCATCTTATAATCGATCCACTCCTGGATGGACAAATGACCGGAAAAGGAAGGGTACCCTCACATCGCAAACAGACTGACACTGTTTTGTTTGTTGGAATTTATATTCCACTCACACACAGTAACACACCGGCTCATTGCCTGAACTACAACAGAATATGGGGGAATATTCTGGAAGACGTGGCATTTTTAGCCCAAAGTGTGAACTGCCCCAGGGACCATTTTAGACCAGTGACCTTCGCCATCAAACCAGCATCAAAGACACCATTACGTAATCTTTCAAGTTAGCGACATATTCACGTTCGAGGTATAGGACATAAATAATATGCCAAAGAAGGTTACAAATACGTAACATCCTATAAGATTTTTTTTTAAATCATGCTGACAGGTTAAAAAACAGCACATGTCAGGCATTAAAAGAAGGAACTTACAGCACAAAATGGTGTAAAAGGAGACTAAAGAACTGAGATAATGAGCAAACAGGTATAACTGAAAGGGTAGAGAGGACTCAGCAGCGGAGTGTAGGTGTCGAACTTCAAACCGACCTGCCACAGCCAGACGTTGGTGGTCATAAGCTGGTTTTTCTCATCCTGTGTAAACAGAAGAGTGAAACAGTCAGCATGCTGCCTCTCGACTACACTAGCCACCCGTTTGCAATGTCATCACCGTAACAACGGAGATTCCGCGCAAGCAGCCGCGCAAAAAGCGGCACTTGGGAATAAATGGCAGACACTTCTGGGTACTGAACCGGTGCGGCCAGAACACTCAGAAATGTGCTGTTACATGCATATATCTATGCTGTTAATTACACATTAAAAATAAAAGCAAAACAGTTCACGTCCAATCTGTCTTTTATATCAGGAAAAAGTTTCTAAATACACCTGAATCCTCACAACAAAAACCCAAACAGGGATTTGCAAACTGAAGAATTTATAACCAGCAATGTGTCGGGAAATTAGACATAAAAGAAGGTGCGTCATATTGATTTGAGACTTTATTCTCATCAAAACAGGCACAACAAAATTAAATTAAATTAAGTCAACGGGAGAAAGACTCTCTTATAGAATCGGCTGTATTTTATAGTTACGACTCGGGGTGTAGGAGACAGCTTGGTATTGGGCGGGCGACACGATTTAATGGTTTAAATATAATATTATATGTCGTTTAAACGAGACGGGAATAAATGTAGTAAGAAAAAAGAGCAGAATTCTCCTATGACCAATACGCGTATTAAATGTGTTTAAATAATGTGAATTTAAATAATAGCGTTTAGTCCCAGATGAAAACACGTGTAAATAAATGGCTGAGTAAATGTGGGCCGTTCCTGCTGCGCGGGGCCCACCGGGCGCCTCATTGCCATTCCGTCCCCGCGGCGGCTGTCGTTTCCGTGGCTGAGTTATAGCGCCTTGCCGGCCCGCATATTTCAGCACCGCGGACAGCTCCGGATGGATTTACGCCGCCCTTTAAACCCCTGTCCTCATCGCTTACCACGCACAACCGTATGCCTTCGCAGGATTGATTCCCCTCCTGGCAAAAAGTAAATAGCCAATTTCTTAAAATTACCCCCAGAGCTTTCCTTATCAACAGGCCTGCACTGGCGGTCCTCCTGAAAATCGCGGTATACTTGCGATCCTTTCTCTTTACAGTATGTCTAATTAGCATTTTAATTTTTTTATAATTAATTCCGATTTCCCTTCTTCCTTCAATGCACCATAAGAAAATTACATTTGCTGCAACAGCAATGTATTTTTGGGATAAGAGCTTCTGGAATATGTATGGGTGAATGCAACACGCGATTGGTTGGATTTACATTTAAGCTTAGTCTTCAGTCAGGTTTATAATCACGTAATAATGTTATGATATGAATGTCCCCCCATGCCCGCCTCCATGCCTGTGAGTCACGCGCTTGGTTGTAAGCCTGTCTTACTATCATGGGCTGTTGTTCTTCAGTAAGTCTACAGAACCAAGACGTAGTTTCCACAAGCAACCAAAGGTGGCAGTAATGAGCCGTCGCCGTACTGTCGTACTGCGTCGGTTCCATTCTTGAAGATCCCTTGTAATGAGCAATATTACGAGTCTGTGTTCATTACCGCTATAATGATCGGATCACTCTGCCGAACCAGGGATTTGAACCAGCTACCTTCTGAGTCCCGACCTACAGAGCTGCCTCCAACAAAACGTTTGCTTAACACTTTTTTGATCAGTGCATAATTTTACATAAGTTCTTTTGGTAATTTTAATATCTTTATAATTATTTTTAAATGATGTAGAAAAAAAGTAAAAATAAACCTTTCTATGAGTAGGTGTGTCCATATTTTTGACACCTACTGTACATAGCTATCCATATACATCAGTGTCTAATGCATTTCCTAAAAGGTGAGCCTCTAGTTTAAGTGATATTAATTCAAGAAGAGAATGTAGCTTCCCATCCGCCTCCTGGAGGACAATCAGAGTCCATCTGTTGCTCTCTCTGGAGGAGGGTACATGTCCTCACCACGTCCACCAGCTGGGAGATCTTGAGGCCAAATCGGACGGTGATGGTGTCGTTCGCGTGCAGGACAGGCCGGACCCATTTCTGGTATCCATGGAAGAGGTTCCTCAGGAGGGCATCCTCCATCTCAGCCAGGGATACGAAATTGTCCAGGGCTGCTCAGGGTACAGGGTGCACAGAGTGATAAATATTAGCAATAATGTGCTAAAAACACTTAATAAAGTACATGGCTAGACTAGGCATCTGGCATATTGGGCGTTTTATTCCTCAAAATTTCCCATGGGGCTGTGAGGGACCCCAAAGACCAAAGACGATTTTTAATCCCATTTCAGCCCTGCCAAGATAAGACACAAAGAAAATCATATACCAGCCATTAGTTACCTCTGGAACTCGTGCACGGCGTGTTCCGGTTTAAAGGTCTTAATGTAGCAAAAACATTCAGCGATTGCAGAACAGGCGTGGACTTGCTCAAACTGGTGGGGGAAGGGGGGCAAAGGCTCCTCATCTCCCCATCTCCATAATGAAGTGGATCCCAGCCAGCAAGAATGTCACATGCCACACAGCTGCACCTGTCACTTCCCTGTCGCACCGCCAAAATTCCCCTCCGACAGCAAAACCACAACAACCACCAATCCAGTGATTTTCTTCTGCACCAGGTTTAAGGACGTTTATAATTTCCCCTCTTGTCAGAAACTTTATATATTGGAAATTACGAATGGAAATTGAATCGCGAATCCATCTGCAAAATTCTTGAAGCGATTCTTTACTCCGGTGTCTCCCAATCCGGTCCTTGAGGATCCGGAGACAGTCCACATTTTTGCTCCCTCCCAGCTCCCAGAAGAAATACAGACTGTCTGGCAGGGAGCTTGGAGGGAGCAAAAATATAGACCCTGTGGGTCCCTGAGGACCAGAGTGGGAAACACTGGTTTAAGGTATAAAGACTTTAGGTGCGAACAGTTTGCTGTCCCACTGCATCCATTCAGGCCTGGTTAAATACAAGTATACCCCTAGCTGATGCCCAGTACAGTTCCAGTTCACTCACTCTCCGTAACCAGCTCATTGAGGCTGTCTGTCACTAACTGGGCCTGACAGAATCTCCCTTTTGACGCATCTTCACACCCATCTAACTCTGCTCCTCTACCAGTTTCTCTCTGTCCAGCCCTGAACCCCTACAGGTGCCCTACAATTCTGTCCCACTCCACCACCAAGCCATCGAACCGCTCTTGAATATTCCTGTATCAGCAAAAATGTCATGACCGTTTTCCACAAGTAGTTCAGCGATTACATCAAGAAAGTCAATGGTCTGTCACAATTACTTCACCTCCTGAGGTCGATTATTATATATACTCAATGACAAGAATTCCAGTCCGTAAGCCAGTAAAAGGTGAGGTTTACCCCTTAAAGCTGGAACATTCTACCTGCACACAGTGGTAGAGATGAGAGTCCAGCTAGAACAAGCAAATAACCAAATATCATCCATCCAGCTTCTAAATCGGTGTTTCCCAATCTGGTCCCCAGCAACCGACCCATGGACAGACCAAGTTTTTGCAAAAATGTGGCAGTAAGCTTGGATGGAGCAAAAATATAGACCGTTTGTGGGTCCCCGAGGACTGGATTGGGAAACACTTCGAAATCTATTTATCCAGTACAGGATCATACCCAGAATAGAAGCCTATGTAAGGAGCGATAGGGTACATCGCAGGAGATACACAGGATGGAATTCCAATTCATCACCAGGCAGAGGAGCTGGGAGGTTATGGGTCTTGCTCAAGGGCCCATGGACATGTGACCTTTCTGATGAGGCTGGGGCTTGACCCAGCAACCTTCTGATCTGAGTCTGATGAGCCACACGCTGCCCCCATGGTAACCACACGTGGATTGTTGGAGAACACTGAAGCTCCCACAGGAAACCCATGGAAAGTCCCCGCAGATCCAGAACAGGAATCGAACCCTCAGCCTTAGCGCTTTCAAGCCACATTGCTACCCAGCTTCAATCCACCAGTGTAACTATGCTTCAGAGCACCCAAAGGTCCAAATGTCAAATGAGTCACAGAAAGGTACTTTCTAAAGCAAAGCAAGTGAAAATGCAGTTCACTAATGAGTCCTTGGTTCGACATTTGTTATGATTTGTTGTGATTCCTCATTTAATTACAGTCTGGTTATTCAGACAGGGGTTGGCAGGGGCATGCAGGCAACGACTTATTTAGCCGGCCGAAATTTCAGCGAGTAAATGAGCCCCGGAGATGGACGTGAACCCTTGGAGCATCTCGCGGGAATGAGCTACTCTGAAAGCATCATTATGCGATGGCGCACGGCGCTTATCAAACCCCGAGCAGGAACAGTCCAAAGAAATAAGCAGGATAATACATAAATGTAGCAGAATCTGCACTGGGCATGCTCTGCAAGAATTCGCAAGGGGACGTAGCGAGAATGCAGTTATGCTGTGAACCTCAGCAGCAAAGACCTTAGTTACGGGCATGTTTACCAGGAAGGAGGGCTGTTTACTGCCTGTGTGCATATGGGCACGTGTTTGGGTCGTGAGGCTGGAAGGAGAAGCTGTTCTTCAGGACAATCAGCATCTGAATCGCCGCTGTGATGCATGTGAACGATGACTGACACTGAGATTGCAGCCTTTTCAGCAAATACAATAAGGACTTCAATGTGGCCTATCAGTTCCCTGTAGTTCAATTAGAAATGATTCCACTGATATCGTCACCATCAAGGTTAAGTGAAAAAAAAAACAATTAAAAGTCAATTGCATTACAGTACAGGTAATAATAAATTTTATGTGAAACTTACAAGGACATGATAGATGACCTCTAGAATATTCTTTGAGAATAATCAGCTGACCTATTTTTTTCCACTGTGGACACACATGCCAGCCGTCCAGTTGTTCCAGATCTAGGGGGGTGCAGGTGGGAGGGAATGTGTGTCATGGGATCCGGTTAAAGAAATTTTGTGCCAGAACTGGGAGTTATGCACAGTGGGCCGGCCAACACAACCTCCGATCAATTATGAGAAATTCTTCAGGATGTCAGGCGGGGAAGCAGCCAACAGGGGGCACTGTTAGGGGGCCATCCACAGGAGGAGTGTGGTAAGGACCTTCAGAGGATGCATCAGGAATATACTCACTGTGTGGCACCCTAGAGGGGACCTCATGGTAATGAAAGCGTGCCTTTCCGATTTCCCACTAAATGTGCAGGAGTGCCGATTCTGCGGACAGTTCCACTGAACAGGTTCCCACTGCGCCAAGAGACCTGCAGTTACTAACCTGTCCTAGGAAGAATGTTTCGTTTGCATCTTGTCTAGTATTGTTTTCCGCATTTTTCCCATTAAAATAAAACAATGCTGTTTTCCCATTTGCACAAGTACTGGTACACTGCAATGTTTCTTTCCACATACCCCATCTGGCTCTCGTTTAAGTCACACACAGACATAGACAGTGACGACTGAAGCCTTGGATCTGAGCGCAGGATCATCTATTTATCTGATGCCCTGGGAGCATTTCGGAGGGGAGGGGTTGGAGGCCCAACAAAGGTTCTTCAGAACTATTCAGCCAAGGCTTGAACCCACAACCTTCCGATGAAAGGCAAGAGGCTTAACTGGCAGAGCTACACAATGTCATTGCAGCTGTGATATCCACTTTTTTTTCTCCTTCTAAATTACTCAAGGCGCTGTAAACATCTGATGTAAGGAAAATGGGCAGGTGATCTAGAAATCATTTATTAGGTAAGGCCCCAGTTCTCGTGAATCATAAATAAGCTCTGGGGCCCCAAGTACCCCCAGCTGCGGGGTGACACAGTGGTGTGACGGAGTCAGCATGAATATCCTTTGAGGGCTGATGGGCTTTTAAAAGATCTTTAGGAAAAGGCTGTGACAAGTCTTGGAGCTCAGTCAAGGCGGTGATTAAGGAGAGAAAGATGAAAAGCGGCATACAGAATGGCTTTGGAGCAGGACGTCCCGCCAGATCCAGCTGCTGAATGCGGAATGCAGGCTCAGACAAACCTCTCAAAGGCCGGGGAAAATCGCAGAGTTTGGCTGAAAATCCTCGTTAAGTCCCGAACAATGAATACCCAGCAGATAGTACAAGGTCTAAAGATAAGTTCCCTAAACACACCTATATATTTTTTTTTTTTTGCTTGAACATTCATTTGAGCCTTTAGCGTTTGCAAAGGGCATTTAGTGAATATAAAGTATTCACACATCCTCAGGTCATCTCCTCCAAACAGCTTACTTAATGCTACTGAGCACCAACAGGCATGAAATCCCACTGCTCTGTTCAGAAAGACATTCTCATTCTAACGTGACGTTTAATCATCAGCTCTCAGTTTTTATGTATTTTTGACACTTTATTTAATTAAAACAAAAAAAAAATACATATAAATTTGTCAAATTCGTATAATCACGGCATTCCGAAAACGTGCGTGTAACACCCCAATAAAATAAGAAATGGGAAGACTTTCCGGTTTAAGCTCGTAAACCACGATGCTGGAACAGAAGGTAAGAGGACAAACTCAAGTGCTCCAGCCGACCGAATCTATATTAATGCGTCATTTCCTATTTTCTCTTAACTTCATACTATTTGTAAACAGGTAACCAATGGCATTTAAGATATTATACCTGAACAAAGAAGCGAAGATTATTGCATCCGTCTACCCATCCTTATTCTAACCTCCTATCTACAACGGAAAAAAAAATTACTGAGATCAACAGTTCATCCCAGATGAGGGCGCTACACATCTATCGATTAATAATACATAATTTCTCGCAATTCTGGACGGTTTCAGGAGAATCTACACTTCTCGTTCCTTTGAAATAAGTGCTGAGTATGTGGTGCATTCGTGCCTTTATTTAATAATAATAGTGATAAGCAGGCGCTATTCCATCACTGTCATTTGTATTTACCCGAGCACCGCCCATCATACCTAAAAGCTACTTTTAAATGACTGAACACAGCTGATCATGGAGCCGTATTGAGATACACGGCAAAGTGTGCGATGTGGATGCGGTGGGATGGAGTGACATTTCCTCTCGGCTTACCTCGGACCGTGGTGGCGGCCAGCGAGAGCGTCGCGCAGAGGAGGGCAGCGGCCAACTTCATGGCACCCTGCCGCACACCGGCACCTCCCAGCCCGGGTTACTTCATTCTGATCGGACGGGACGCAAAGGGAGAAAGGCAGCCCGGGACATCCAGTGCAACCGTGAGAAACGAGCCGTTATTCTGCTTATCTATGCTGCCTCTCCCGCACTGATGTCCCATTGATGTGACCGAGAAGCGGCTGCGTGTCCCGGCCGCCGGCGCTCGCTGAGATCCGGCTGTCGGTGAAAAGCCGGGAGGGGCGGAGAGAAGCTGTACGGCGGACTAGGGGGAGAGGAGATCCGGATGGGAGGGTACGGCGCTTTTAACGGCCAGCCAATGGTAACAGCATCGCGGGGAAGATGAAGGGAGAATGAAGGGAGAAGGCAGAGGGGAAGAATGACGGATGGGTGCGTGATGAGTGAGGCTCAGCACCAGGACGGATGTGAAATCGCGGGGCCAACAGGCAGGAGTCCTGCAAATGTCTAAGACTACTTACCTGCGAGTGTAATCAGTTATTTTGTGTATCTATTTATCAGTTTTGTGGGGGGGGGGGAAATGTTAACATAATGTTTTTAAATTACTGTGTGCTGTATTGGTCCAGATTGCAAAGATTTTTATTTTATTTATTGCATTTAAAGGCAGATTTTCAACACAATACAGGTAATGAGTTTTTTTACATAATAAAATGGATTTCACAAACAGTGCTGCGATATAGGTTAGCGCATACGGCCGACGTAGGTAAATCCCTGCTTTCGTCACCAGTGCAGTGCCATCCAGTCGCATGTGTTTATTGTGTAGGTTTGTTCATCATTCTAGTGCAAGTTAAACGGCACAGGCATTAGCTATCGGCCGCCGGTGCTCTTATGAAATCATGCATTATTTAAGTTCATGCAAATTTGGAACTGCATCCATTGTATCCATCCGTTTTCAGTGACCACTTATGCAGCTCGAGTCACGGAGCACAAGGTGTGGGACACGACGGACGGACGGGACACCAGTCCATCGGAAGGAACTCGCAGACATTCAGCACCACCCTGTCAAGCATACACTCCTAAATGTGGGTGACAACTAAATTTAAATAACAGACGTTTTTATTTTTGAAAATTATCATATAAATTAATGCAATGTTAAAACTGATACAGCTGCAGGACGGGGGAGTGGTCAGCACTGTCCCCTCACACCTCTGGGTATGATACCCCCGTGTCGTTGTGGGGTTTCCTCCTGGAACTCCAGTTTCCCCCCACGGTCCAAATACATGCTGAGGCTGATTGGGGTTATTGAATTGGCCCTTGGTGTGCCTGTGTTTGTGAATGGTGTGTGAGTGTGCTCAGTAATGGGTTGGCGCCCCATCCTGGGTTGTTCCCTGCCTTGTGCTCTGCGATGGGTTGGCGCCCCACCCTAGGCTGCTCCCTGCTTTGTGATCGTACCCTCCAGAATAGGCTATGAACCCCCCGCAACCCTGAATAGGACAGGCAGTTTCAGAGAATGGATGGATAGAACTGCTACAAATATCTCAAATATAAGTAATAATCTTAGGTTTAGTAGGAGACAAGCCATCCAGTTTGAACAGACCGTTCCCCTAATAATATCACTGAAGCAGTTTCCACATCAGGGGAAGGCAGTGCTGGTCAATGCATTAAGTGACATAGGCGGTTGCCTAGGCCAGCATCTTCTGAGGGGGCGCTGTCTTTGCGAGACAATTGGCGGTGAAGCTTCCCGGCGATGGAGCTCGGCTAGGGCTCCGCACGAGGTTTATCAGCACTGGGTGAAAGGGGGGGGGTTTAAGGAGTGCCCAGTGTTGCTGGCTGTGCCAAAGGCCTTCAACACCACACATGGTAAAAACTACAGTATATGCAGATGATAACTTCCACACAGGCAGCTATAATCAGTTTAGGAGGCAGGTCTTGGTTTCTGGAGTGAGATGGTGAATTTTTGCTAAGTGGGATGTATAACTGTGGTATTCGAGAGTTCTGTGGTTGATTATGGCTTAATGGCCCATCATATCTATCTTTATCCCTTGTCTTGGGAACTGACACATCTTCTTCCACTTTACAGGTAGACTTCCCATAATTTAAAGCAGTGTTTCCCAGTCCAGTCCCTGGGGACCTGCAGACGTGCTGAGGCTGGGTTGGAACCGGTGACCCTCTGATTACAGGCGCACAGGCTTAGCCCACTGAGCCACACGCTGCCCCAAAGCAGTGTTTCCCAGTGCAGTCCCTGGGGACCTGCAGACAGTCGGCGTTTTTGTTACTTTCCTAGAGGGAGCTGAGAGGGAGCAAAAACACAGACAGTCTGTAGGTCCCCGAGGACCAGATTGGACAGTGGTTTAGAACTTTTTGTGAAATGCACAGTTGTAGCTGTCAGTAGGAGGCGAGTTCCGGGGTGGAGCAGAGTGCCCTGAGGTGCGCGTTTATGCAGCTGAAGCCATGACGGCAGGGTGGACGCATCATCAGAGACGGTCTGCTCCCCAATACCTTCCCAATCCCAGGCTAATTAAGGTGCCTGAGGCAGCAGCCAGTCTGAGGCCCGTGAGCCTCCAGCTTCATCCTCCCGCTTGCATCACACAGGGAGCCCTTCCCGTTAGAGCTTTGCTTGGCTCCACTCTCACTCCTCCATCTCTTCTCTTCCCACCTCGCTCTGCTGTGGCTCCAGCCTCCTGCATGTCATTTCCACCACAGTGTAAACACACTCAAACACGGGGGGAAAAAACACTGCGTTCAACAGAAATCGACTCATGTGCTTTAGCTATGAAACCAGCAAGGCTTTCCCCTCATTAAAATGTCATCATCCAGGACCCTTTTCCTCCATAACGAGTTCCCCAGGAAGTTTATATCAAGCGACATCACAAACCAGCAAGTCAGGGACGGGAAACAAAAAGCCGTATCGGTGGAACAATACTCTGAGAATCTGACGTAGTCCTACCCACAAGCAGGGATAGGAATTAAACTCATCCACTCACCCGAGGCAAGTAATTTAGACAAAGGGAAAGTACAAGAAGCCCAACATTAGCCCGCTGGCTAGTAAAAAAAAAATTGCATGTGGGACGAGAATTTTTACTGAACTAATTCAGGTGGCTAAGAGCAAAAATTCTTAACTTTCACATCTGCCCACGATATTGCGCCTCAGGCAGTTTTGTTGAAGAATCCTTTTGCTCTGTTTTGAACACAACTCATCTTAAGACAATGCATACTGTTTATGGTATAAAATATATTTAGTCAAAATTGCCCTGTAAGTAGCTGAATAGCTTAATGATGATATTAAGGAGGCTGATTTATTTCGGACTCTCTACAGCGTTTACATGAGTACATTTCCCAGAATTGCCCTCATTTGAGCCAAGACTCAGTCCATGTGTCTCGCATGGAAAGCGTAACAAAATCCAAAGTGGAGCGACGTTTCACACACTGTCTCTGTGATTTATCTCCTAGCTGATGCTACATCATACTGTCATTTTCATGCCACGCTGCCCTTTCTCATTGACACGATGACCTTCTGCTACATCTCAGAGTGGTTACTCTGTCATGAAGGCTGCTATGTTTAGCAGACACATTCGTGGAGATAATGTTGTTTTATTGTTCATGTTAAAGACCATGGGGGGAGGGCGGTGTGTGTTAAGTGGTGCTGAGCTTGCAGACAGGAAATGTGCTTAGCGGAACAGCGCTGACACAGCGTTTAACGGGAGTGCTTAAGGAAACTATGTGATATGGGTATATTTACTGTATCATCTCACAGCCCTGACCTGGATAAGCAGCAGGAAAGTCGTTGGATGAATGGATCTATGGATGGATGCATGGATGAATGCATGCATGGGTGGATGGAGCTCTGACAGGAGCATCATTCGGTTGCATGCTGCAATTTTCCAATAAAGTTAATATGTACACCGTTACAGAAGATCATCTATTCATTCAGAGAGGTTAATATATGTAGGATTAAGAAGGTAACACTGCAATGTCATTTCAAGATCTTACTTTACATTATACACCTCACCTAAAAAAGATTTATTTTGATATATTGCATAAAACTTCAGAGACAGTCCACTAACAGTCATGAACTTCAGCTAACCTGTCAAATTTTTAAGTTTGCATATAGCTTTGAAAATTGACTCAGCCGGGATTTTTGGCTCCTCTAGCTGAATGGGTGTATAGCCAATCAGAGCGGGGCTGCATCAGCCCGAAACCCACAGCAGCCCCTCCTGAAATATCATTGGCCCCCTGGTGCCCCTCCCCCATTTCCAGTGGCCTAGAGAACTGTCAATCTGACAATGCCCAACACCACTGGATCAGATCGCTGTCAAATGCTCCCTGATTCTCTGCCATTCACTGCCAGTGAATTTGACAATGTTCAGCGGCACTGGATCAGAGTGCTGCCTTCAGCTGCTTGATTTGAGATGCAGAATCACGGTGCCACATTTTTCAAACAGGAGAAGAGACACGACGTGAATCATACAAATCGAAACATGCATGTCGGAGGGCCTCTTTATGCTCTATGGGCACTTAGGACTATAATGATAATAAATAATAATAATAATATTAATAATAGGGGGCGGCATGGTGGTGCAGTGGTTAGCACTGTCGCCTCACACCTCTGGGACCTGGGTTCGAGTCTCCGCCTGGGTC
>JAODJX010000053.1:6735742-6746270 GCA_026776945.1 Isichthys henryi | reverse complement strand
GCTGAGGCTACTGCCCCCGCGACCCGATCCCGGACCAAGCGGCAGATGATGGATGGATGGATGGATGGATGGATGGCCCAAGAAATTCACTATTCAGATGGTATCACACCAAACCATTTGGCCTGTTTCTGGTGATGCCACCTAGGGTTTGTGAGCAGCACCAGCGCTTGGCTGAAGGATGGAGTCAGCAGGTGATAGATTCTAGGAAAATTATATTTTTTCTCATCCCAAAAGCAACATCTGTGAAGCTGCCTCTGGGCCGGTCATGAAATGTGCATCCTGCAGCCAGTCCGAGAGTGAAACATGTTTAAAAATTTAGGGACAGTTTGAATAATGCATGTTCCCATTCGGACTGCCTCCATAAGACCTTAGAAATGACTTGAACTGAGTGACTAAGAGTCACTGCAAAAGTACAGCTCCCATATTCTGAAATGAGTCACAGAAATGTTGACTCATGCCTCTAATTTCCCAGTCAGATTAGGCTTTTGAGAGAATATATGCAGGAAATGGAACATATCATTACTGTCCGACATAGACCATGTTTGTCCACTTTTTGAAGATTGCAACTGTTTACTGTACATGTAATTGCCCTCTGTCTGCTGCTAGTGTTTACATCTAATTAACCAACGACAAGAACGAGTGACAAGAGTGTAAGTTTGATTTCAGCATTGGAAGGGACCAAATCAGCCCCGAATCCCCTGCCCCCAAACACAAACGGTGCTCCCACAGTATTCGTAGGGACATTTTCGTACCTTCCACACCCAAATCTACACCCTTGTTTAGGAAGTCATCTCTTTAACTAGTATTTATGTTTGTACTGGTTAATATTTGTATTCTTGATGGTCATTAGTACGGATGACTTTATATCGCCAACTTTAACAACTTAGCTAGCTATCTAGCTATCAAGGTTAACTAACATCATTGTTAATTGGGAATATAAAGCTAGATTGGTTTGTATCTTGTTAACACTGACATGTTTGCCTCGCTGACAACAATCGACTTACGTCCTTTTAAAACAAGCTGTGTAAAGACAGGTTTTTATGTGTAGTGCTAAGGGTCTCTCATTACACTGTAAAGTAGTTTTTGAGAAAACGTGTTTTCATTCCTCTCAAAGCAATGGAATTATGAAGATACACGTTTTGCATTGGACAGTGAGGATATATTAATTCATCCAGACTTAACACAAAAACGCAGTACTGATATTATTTACTTGTACATTTCTAAACTCCCTTCTGTTAACCAGTTTGTGTAGATGGATATTTTAAAGTATCGCAACTCTGTACTGGCGCAGCGGTCCTGGAGCAAAGGTGAGTGGCTGATATGTTACAGCACCTTTTTAGTGCCCCCGCCAAACCATTCCAGCTAATGGAAGATGATTATTGAGAGCCCATTTATATAGCTCCTGATGTAACCTTTCCATTCTCTGATAACATATCCTACTCAGGGTCACTGGGGGGTCTGTATCTTATCACAGGCAGCAAAATGCACAAGGCTGCAATACACCCTGAACCGCATGCTAGCTGATCTACCTTTTGTCCTACGCATTTTCTATATGCATGCAGAATCGCATTCCCTTCACACTGTCCTCGCGTCAGAGAAGCATGACATTCCAACCCGCCTGAGTCCAGGCAACGAGAGTTGGTCTCCTTATCTGCACTCAGGGCAGGGCAGGGTAGGGGAAGGGAATAAGATAATGGGGAACGACAGACAGGGCTGGGAAACTGGACATATGTTGGCCACGGCGGTCCATTTATAAGGGAGGGTACTGGGGCGAATGGGGATCTAATCCTGTGTCCTGGGAATGCACTGCCCACTATTCTACAGAACCGGCCGTAATGAATACATAATGAGTCCATTTGGATTATGCAAAAAGATTTGTCTGCATCAGCCCTGGATGTCCTTCATTAAAAGAACTCATTACTCTTTCAGCATTAATCTGTTAGCTCAAGGACTAGGATGGCACATGGGCCTCTCTGGATTATATCTTAGTTTAAAATATTGATTCTGTGGTAAAATGTCTCATAACATTATTTTAGAACTAATCTCACATCAGGGCTATAGTCTGCTATTTTTTAATAAAAATTCATTCATTCTCTTTACACTATTTATATATGAGGCATAAATTCGAGATTTAAATAAACCAAGAGGATTTGTATCTTTCAAGTCAATGGAAGGGGCCACACAGCCGCTTCAGAATATTTATTCGCTGCTAATCACCCCTCCCATGCATTGCTGATGTCCCCCCACCAATCACAAACCGGCTCCCGTGTCCACGGAGACGCTTAGGTATTAGTGGCTGTAAACACGGGCCAAAAGCAAAGAGTGTGCACGCCCACGAATCCACATAAAAACGCACAGGTGGGCAGGTGGGCATCTCTCTCATCATTACATTTAAGCAGATTAATCGGCGGTCATTAGACATCTCTTAAAGGCACAGATACGCAAATGGGAGAGAGCCTGGACCGTGAGCCTGTCGTTAATGATAACGAGTTAGCCTGCTGTTGTTTACATTGAAATATAAGCCCTGCTTACACCGGGCATGCTCAGTGTGCGGCAGCCGCACATGTGTGATGATATTCTGTTAAGAATAAATACTCTCATGGGGCTGTTTCCTCTGCCTCTCATTCTCCCTGGGGAGTCTGGGTTCCGTCGAGGGCCTCTTTACAACCAAGCACCTTTGCACAGGTATAAATCCCACCCCTGGGTTTATCCTCTTTCGGGAACAAATGGTGACAAGGGAAAAACTTACATTGGGCTGTGACAAACAGGGGCGCAAACAGGGGGGCGGAGTCACAGGGGCGCTGGCCCCAGCTGAAAGCTGATTGGCCACCAGAGTACCCCCTCCCCTGTAACTCACTGCTTCAAAGCAAATCATTGGCTAATGGCCCCTCTGAATGAATTATGCTCCATCCTCAAAAAGAAGAATCCCCCCCCGGTGACAAACACACGTACTGAAGATACAAGCGACATTTCCGTGATATTTCCAACGTATTTCAAATAGTTTCCCCATAATCTCTATTTCCCGGCACCTTAAATAGAAACATACTTACGCCTACAGGCTAAATAGAAATGAAATAATTTTTTTTGCCCATAACTTGACTTTTGTGACTTGAAGTAAACAACTCTAATATCAAATATGCCCTGTGAGAAATTAGTATATTTTTCTGTACAAACAAAAATGACCCTGGGTGGCTCATTGGGTGATACTGCTGCTTCACATCTCCTGCGCTTTAATCCTGCCCCTGCTCAGATAGTTGAGGTTGCATGTTTCTCCTCATGTTGCATGAGTTTCCTCTGGGTTCTCCAATTTCCTGCCGGAGCTGAAAGACCCACATTAGAGTTAATCGACATATTTAAATAACCCTGACTGGGTGCACCTGCACCCTGCAATGAACTGGCATCCCGCCTAAGCCCTACTGTGTCCTGTGAGGCCTGGGATAGGCTCCAGGCACCCTGTGATCCTGGCCAAGATAAGTAGTCAGAAGATAGATCGGTGGAAAGTGACTCTTCAATAAGGTTTAACCTACAGAGTCACAGGAACACGGGACTCCATTCATCACCCAACTGCTTAACCTGTACAGCAGAGTTTCTCGATCCGGTCCTCAGGGATCCCCTGACGGTTCAGGTTTTTGCTCCCTCCCAGCCCCCCGCTAGACAGTCCACACTTTTGCTCCCCAAATTGGTGGACTGTCTGGGGCTCTCCGATGACCCCGAGAAGCACTGCAGTATTGGGTTTCAGGGAAGCTGACAGCTTATGCCAGGCAGCACAGGGCACGCTATGGGCAAATTAGAGATCCCAAATCAGTTAACTGCCTGCTATTGGACTGAGGGGGGAAACCCACGTGACATTGGGAGAATATGCAAACTGCACACACACAGCTGGGGGAGGGGGGGAGAGATTTGATACCCGGAGACCCTCACTGAACCAGCATGTCCATGCCCATTCAAACTCAAAAAAGGAACAGAAATATATGTTGCAAATGTGCGCATATCTTAATTACTATAAATTCACTCATTTTCAGCAATGGGGGAGGGGGTTGATGACTGATGGTAAGCAGAAGGTGTTCCTGTTATACAGCACACTGGGACACTGTAGTTCCTGATGCCTTAGGCCACTGGAATTATCCAGCTGCAGTAACATCTGGTCATCTGGAAATCCTGGCTTCAGTCTCGATTTTAATGCCTTCCCTTGCTTAAGGTCCGTCTGGCCGTGTGGTGTCCTGTGAGGTCCAGTGCTGATTGGAAGTACGGTGCATGAGCCTAGATCACTTAGAACAGCTACACCGAGAGTCATGGCAAAACCCTCACGCAGTCACCACCATTAATCCTACGCTACTGTACCTTTAAAAGCACATTAGCGAATGAGAACACTGATTACACGCAGCGTGGTAATAATGTACGGATCTACACAGGCCTACAATACACTTAAAAAGAGATTTAGTGGTTCCACTTCAGTATTTGCCCAAAAGGTAGTGAAAAAGAAACATTTTAAAGTAAAATTATCATTTTAAATGTGTATCATAATTGTGACTCAAAGGCCTTAAACATTTAGTCAGTTAACAGCTATATAATATTGTTTTGTATATAATATGTGGCTGAATCCTTTTTTTTCCATATTATATATCTGTCTTATATTTGTTCAAGAGTACATAGAATCTTTCAAATAATTTATTAATTTATTGTCTTTAATAAACAAACAAGCAAACAAACAAAACATTTTGGAGATTCACAAACTACCATGGAATACGTGTAATGAATCGCACTGAAGAATCTGTTACATCCAACAGTCCGACAGTACCTATGAATATACATGAATGCATAATTCCATTTCCTTCAACAATGCTAATAAAATGAACATAAATTCCATGCTACATCACAAGCATGACATCTGTAATCCATGGATGCCACATGCGTCTCAGCCTTGTTTACAGGAGATAATCCAGACATTTAACACACTACATTGGAAGTCTATCCCAGAGTGAACATATTGCAGAAATTATTCAGTAAGTAGGGAAATGTATTCTAGCACATATGCGCATTGGCTGTAATGTGCACTGAGCACGTCAAAAAAATTCAAACAGAAACACTGAAATCTGCTCGAGAGGGAAATAAGATCACCGCCCCCCCCAGCCCCCCACCTCCCTGTGCTGTGCTTTTTATTAATGCTAATGGTAATTAAATATGAGGAAAGGAGAAACAGGAAATAGTCAGATATATATGTAGGTTTTTGAAGCTAAAAATATACTCAAAGCAATATTCAACACATGTGTGCTTTTCAAAAATAATTTAACAAATGGATGACTATTCATAATTTTTATGGTGCAAATCTGGAAACAATTATCCACATTTTCGTTATTAAATAAGGTTTTTCCATTGAAAAAGTCTCTCCTCAAATAATATGAATTCATCTTCATTTAGCAGTGCTTCCCCAGGGAACTGGGTGCTTTTTAGATTCGACAGCAAAGTCTGCGAAAATGTTATTCGTCAGCATGAACAGAAAAAATCCGGTGGCCTTCTAAAATATAGAAGTCATTTACAACAGCATATGCATTGTCACTGTTTCCTGACAAAAAAAAAGTGTGACAATAGGAGGACATTGTGTGGGATTTATGTGAAGAAGCCAATAAGAGGCTGGAGGAACAAGCCAAGGGTCCCCGAGATGCAGACCAGCACAAAGACCCAGAGGAAGATCCGGTCGATGACCATGGCGACGTACTTCCAGTCGTCTTCCACCTGCGAGATAAAAGGCCATCCAGGGGGGTCAGCGGTTCAGAAGGCAGGCGAATTGGAGAAGAATGAGGACCAGCGCAGAAGCGCGGCGAAATAAAATTGACCGGAGATACGTGACGAAAGGGTAAGAAGCATGGAAATCGTAGTTATGTAACGGAGGGTAAATATTCAGGGTGGGAATTGAATATGGATAAGTGGAGAAGAAAGGAAGAAAAGAGGAAAGGAGAGAATAAATAAGAAAAAGGAATAGCCGCGATACTTCAGCTCCTCATTACAGTGGAGATCTTCTGAATGACAGGTTGTTATATTCCTAGCAAATACTCATCACCGCTACAGCAAAAACCTCCCTGTCTTTCATTCTATGCTAAATAAACTAAGAAACTCCAATTTCTCCATCTATTCCCAGAAACTTTCTACATGTCAGAGTTCATTAAAAGCACATTACTGCACTATCTTTGTTAATTTCATATCTGGTACTTTGGACGGTCAGTTTTAAGAAAAACTCCCAACAAAATAATGTCCATATCCACTAATTTCCTTGCTTGAGGGAGTGGCTTGCTCTGTCTTGCGTGTGCCACTCAATGAGCAAATTATTCAAGGGGACCAGGCCTAACGTCAAGATTTCTGGAGGAGAAATTGCACATTTCTCTGTTTTTAGAGGTGCCTGAAGCATAGGGTGAGCCTCACTAAACACCAGTAAGCTTTTGGCCACAGGAGAAATTTCCACCACCTGCTAACACAACTTTTGATAGTATTCTTCCTGTCCCCCCTCTCCCCATGTGAGGTTAACTGTCATTTTTTTTAGGTTTTTACACCAGTTCTACTGAAATGTAATCCACTAAGCCAACGCGATCCTACATTTTGACTCAATAAAAATGTAGCTGTACATCATTTCCTGACATACTGGGCTCTTGAATGGAAGCAAATCCAACAGTAAGAAACCTTGCTTGTGAGATGTGAAGCAGACTCACATCTTTTATGCATATTTTTTCATGATCAAAGTCATGGTTGGCCGTGGGGTACGGATTGCAGAATGTATGGGGTCGGTGTTTTATTTCATTTTGAATTTTATGTATGTCTGCAGCTTCAAAAGGGAGTTAGAAGTATTTTTTTCCCTCTTTTCCTTCACTGGTGTTAAGTTCAACCTTTCTTGAGTCTAGTTTTTATCTGACCTATTCCGCACTTCTTTGGTAAGACTAGACACCAAATCAAGGTTCCCCAGTTCCGGTCCTGGGGGGCCAGTTTGCAACACAGTTTGCAGATTTCTCTGCTCAGACACACTTACTAAACCTGCTAATTAGCTGATTAATTAAAATGCAGGGAATCTGCAAACTGTGTTGGATTCTGCCCTCACAGGACTAGAATTGGGGAACCCGGCGCTAGATGCTAATTAGCAGTTCGACATGCGTAGTAAAAAAATATGGTACCTCTTTGGCTTTGTTGCGACTCCGCATGTTCTCTGCAATGTACTTGACGCTCTCGATGGCCTGTTTAATCTCGGGTGAGACCACGGAGAAAGCCACCACTTTGTTGATGGGCTGGGAGCTCAGCTGTTGGACCAGTTTGCCAGAGTCGGCATCCGAATCATTGTTGGTATGCCGACACGAGCACTTGTTGGAGTCCGCGGGTAACGTGCTCTCACTGTACTCCAGACAGTTTGTGGCATCTCGCTCAGAGGAGCTATTCCTTCTCTTGTCAACGCTGGCTATGCCTTTAGTTAGCCGATGGTCCATTGGCCTACGCATGAGCATGACACGGGGCAGAACCAGCAGGAAGACGGAGCGTACCCAGCCAGGCATGGTGTGGGTTGTTGGCGTGCGGTAGTGCACGTTAAGGACGAAGACGGTGATGACGATGGAGAGCGTGACGAAGATCATGGTGAAGAGCAGGTACTCGCCGATGAGCGGGATGACCAGTGAGGTAGAGGGGATGGTCTCGGTGATGACCAGCAGGAAGACGGTGAGGGACAGTAGCACCGAGATGCACAGGGTGACCTTCTCCCCACAGTCTGAAGGCAGGTAGAAGACCAGCACAGTCAGGAAGGAGATAAGCAGGCAGGGGATGATGAGGTTGATGGTGTAGAATAGAGGGAGCCGGCGGATGTAGAAGGAGTAGGTGATGTCAGGGTAGATCTCTTCACAGCAGTTATACTTAATGTCATGCTTGTACCCAGGAGCATCAATGATCTCCCACTCCCCATTCTCCCAGAAGTCCTTGAGGTTGACCTTGGACCCAATCAGGACCAGATCAATCTTGGCCTTGTCATACGTCCAGGACCCAAACTTCATGGAGCAATTCTGGTAGTCAAAGGGGAAGTAGGTGATGTCCATGGGGCAGGAGCTTTTAAAGATGGCCGGGGGAACCCAGGTCACCGTCCCGTCAAACTTTAGTAGCGCTTTGGTTTTATCTTCCACCAGAAAATCACCCACAGCACTGACAAACAAGAAGAGTGTCACATCTAAATGAACGTTATCACTCAATGTCAAGGTCTCGTTCAGGGTTCTTCAGATCTGGACCTCGATTCCAAATCCAGGCCAAGTTTTGAGTTCTCCCAGGTATTTAGTTCAACAAATTTCTAATTCTGATTGGCTAGAGGCTTCACACCTCATTCACAGGTAAATAAGGCTGGAAAATCAGCAGGGTTCAGACCTCGAGGACCATGATCTGAATAACCCTGGTCTAGCCTTCCCTAAAAATGTTATGATTATGACTTTGAGAATAAACAAGGGGTCACTGTGTAGCTTAACCACCTAAATGTTGTCAGGTAAAATCCCACAGACGTTTCACACTTCAGGTATCTGGCCACACTGAACTGCTTTAGCGATTATCCAGCTGTACCAATAATAGAACTGCGAAATACCTACAATGTAATATGACACCCACAATAACTTACTTGTTGTACAGCACAATATCCGGCCTCCATATTTTATTTGAGGGTACACGGATATATTCAATACCATCAAATTCTGCCGGGATCCACCTCAATTTGTAGTCATTCCAAATCTGGAAGGAAAAAAACAAAAGAAAACTTTTAAAGTTTCATGAACGGAGCTTCTTTAATTTTTCTTCTTGTTCTTCTCGTGTCAGTTTAGTTCTGAGACAGGAGCGCTGGGACAAGCTAGAGGCCTTTATGGTCTGAATCAAAAGGTCTGAATTAAGGACATTTTTTAGCATGTAGCTGAAAGGGAGATAATTCAGGAGAAAAACAACACACACAAAGGGATTCTCTGTTCAAAACCATTAACGTCAACCAGTAGACTAACAAGTCACCATTAGAATCTTAAATAGAGCCGTGGGAAAAAATTAAGAGACCACAGCATAATTTTTTGTTTCACTCACTTAATGTATGCATGTGCGTCTGTGAATAATATATATTTTTCTGCAAACTGCAGCTTGGATCTTCCCTGTTTCTCCTTAATGAAGGGCTTCTTCCCTGTTCCTCATTAATGAAGGGCTTCTTCCCTGTTCCTCATTAATGAAGGGCTTCTTCCCTGTTTCTCATTAATGAAGGTCTTCTTCCCTGTTCCTCATTAATGAAGGGCTTCTTCCCTGCTTTATGGGACTTCAGTCCTGCTTCTAGGAGCAAACTATAACTGTCCTAGCAGTGCACTTCACACCTGCACTTAATGTCTCCCATTCCTTTTGAAGGACACTTGATGCCATCTTCTGATTCATGAGGCACTGTTAGATAAGTTAACGGGGATCTCTGCCATTAGAAAGTCACTTCCGTCCTCCACCTGGCTGGTTTCTGGTCGTTCCCAGTGTCTCCTGCTTCACCTCATTCTTGTGTCCTGTTGTCTTTTCGAACCTGAAAGCGTCCTGCTGCTCGGCGTCACCTTCTGCCAGCAGAAGCAGGATTAAACCAGGATTTAAAAATGCAGATTTGTCTAAAAATACAGAGTGGTCTCTTCATTTTTTTCCGTAGCTGTATATATAATTTTTATTTTTTTTTTTCTTCACAGTAGCTGATCTGGTACAGCATCATGGGAAACCTCCCTGGAAACACAGGGGCACCAGGCAGAGCTACACAGCTGGACAGGATGCCAATGCAGATTATATAGTCATATAAGCTGATTCTTATTTGTTTGTATTTCCTTCACTGCTATTTGTAGTGCTTTATAATTTCGATCACAGTATTATGGCTGTATTATAGTGTGTGAGAGAGGGGATCAGAATCTGTCCAGCACAGCACAAAATATTAACGCAATCAGAATGTCTGGGATCGGTCTGTTTGCATAAAAAATGCAAATCCACACTGTTTACAATGCGGGATTTTAACAGGGAACAGGAGGCTTCTCTGCATTTTAATTCCATTTGTGCATTTTATAGACATCACCGCCGTGCAGAGTTTGCCTTCAGTCATTCCAGATGACTATGTCTGCCTCATGTATTGCAGTTGGCCATGAGTTTGGGGAGTTGCCCACCAGTGCCCGGATGTGCTGGGAGGGGTCGACGGTACAGTGGCAAGGGGGGACGGACTTTCTGCTTTTAGTCAGAGATGTGGCGAGGGAACCCAGAGCAGGTGGAGACTGCAGACTCGCTGGCGTGAAAAATCTCTGCTGATCACTAGTTGTTCTAATTATTTCCCGGTGTCTTTCGGGTCGTACAGGGATTGGCTTCCCATTATGGGTGATTCCTGCCCTTGGTTTCCCAGGATAGGCTCCCGGCTCACCACAACCCTATGCTGGATGGATGGATAGATGGATAGTCTTTGGTCCAGACAATATACAAACCGGATTCCAAAAAAGTTGGGACACTATACAAATCGTGAATAAAAACTGAATGCAATGATGTGGAG
>JAODJX010000053.1:6707268-6724121 GCA_026776945.1 Isichthys henryi | reverse complement strand
GGGGTAGGGGACCTCAAAGACATCGGCGGGGTTAGGGGGCAGCAGAGGCACTGGGGAGGGGGGATAGGGGGCAGCAGAAGCACTGGGATGGCACTTGAAGCCGCCATCTCCCCTTAATCATTTGACTTCAGGGCTCCCATCCAGGTCACTTCCTCCTCCTTAATCCTCAGGATGACTCACTTACATGCCTCCAGCAACATACTTCAGCTATTTCAGGGAGAATCAGCTGCAAACGGGAGGCTGGAAGTGGGATGTGACTCTCCAAGCTGCACGGGGCGAAATTCCAAAACACCGACCATCCTTGCCGAATGACAGCTAGATGCGTCACTCAGCAGCAAAACACAGTCCGTAAAAAGTCCGTAGCAGACATTCCTGTCCTCTGTCAAATCAGTCAGTTGTCTTTTACTTGCCTGTACTTATCATTAAAACTTAGAAAAGATTCATCTCTGCTTCTACTACACTGTAAGGCCAGTGTAACACATGGAGCTGCTTTCTCACACTGACATAGATCGTCATTTCATCACATCCACACCCTTCAAAAAGATACAGACTGCAGACAAAGTCCAGCGCAAGCCAAGAACCTACACAGTGCAACATAAGACCCGTCTGTATGGCTCCAGGCCTCTCGGAAGCAGGCTGACGCCCTTTCTGTTACAGACTCACCAAGGAATCCATCAAACACAGATGCATATACAGCACAGTACGCCAGACTTCTCACATCTAGGGCGCGTCTTGATCTTTTCAATACCTGCACAGTCGCACACATACAACGCTGATGAGCACCAGCGAGTAAGACAGCCGTCTTTCAGTGTGGAAATATTACTTTGTTCATCAATGCCACCAATAATATGTGTGCCTGGTATTTGACGGATGGCACATCTGCAACCAAGTCAACGATGTGCTTAGAAAACACAGATGGCAAGTTTCCAGACAAGCAAGATCCAGGAAGGAAGAATCTTTACAAGACGTGAATTGATAGTTAGTGGTATCACCATAATGGATAATATTACTAATGAAGACAAATCATTTGATCATAAGTTTTACAGTTATCTGGTTTCTCTGTTACAATGGGAAAAAAAATACCCGTAAACAAGCAACGTTGCTCTTAGTTTGATCCTGGAAACGCATTAAACTCTAATCTGTCATGTATTACATCCACTTCCAAAATGCGCTCAAATACCTTCATTAATCTGGGGGGAAACAATGCGGATCCGTAGGGCTTCATGTAACTGTATACGCTCCTTCGTGAGGATAAATGAGAATAAAAACCGGGGAAATACATTAAGCCTGTACAACTAACTGGTATTTCAGATCTTTCATTTAGTTCCAGTGGATGCTGGCCAGCCTTGTCATGACCGTCTACCGCATTTCGAAAAAAGTTTTTATATAAAAGCAATAAAGGAGATTTCTGCTTAATTCATCGTCCACTGTAATACTTTAATAATAACGCTGGGAGATTTAAAAAAAAAAAAAAAAAAAAGCAAAACCGAATACGATGAACCGTTCGCTCCCTTCGTTCACAAACAAACACTTCATCCAACTATATGGTAAAGCTATTTGGGAGTTGACTACCAAATCTAACGACACATCTCGTCAGATATTTAGGACTTTCAATACTCAAAGACGGAGAGGAAAATTGCATCTTTATTTCCCCCCGATACCTGGTGATGAAGCTGAACCGTTCTGCAGCTCAGCGAGTCCCGCGGCTCGGCAAAACAGCGCGGATCCTCCGACCGTCAGGAGACCCAAGAGACGCGTGTTTCCCATTGACTCTGCGTCTCACCTTTAATTGCTAATCAGCCTGGAGAATTGCTGCGATGCACAAAGGAAACTCCATTACGAAAGCATGCCTTACCTTGCGCTATTAAAACCACTAAAAGAAGAAGCAATGTCTTTTCCCCCGATGGATTCATCTGGCGTTTCGGCGTTGGGGGTGGAAGTTGGAGGAGATCTTACCACTTTATGCAAAATAATCGCCGGTGTATTATAAATATGCGGCTTCTCCTTAGGTTTGCAGCACGCTTTCTGACAGCCAGAAGTTCATATTGTCCCACCTCCCCACCCCCCCAGCCGCAATCTCGCTGTCTCGCGGCAATAGGCTCCCCAGATGAAGATGAGCTTCAGCAATTAGAAGCTGAAGCACTAAAAATCAGAATCTTTTTTTAACCTTCGACAAACAGCAAGTCGGTTTTCTTTCAGGCTATGCGAATCAATGCTGTGCGTGTATGGATGATGTTCTCTTTTTTTTTAATCATAAAGCGAAAAATCTGGGATTTTTTATATTTCGGGGTAATAATCAAATACATTGCTGAAAATATACTTCAATGTCCTCTCGGGGCGCGTGACTAACCCATACAAGACGCGTCCCTTGTGCTCGGAGAGTTAAATTCCGTTAATAGAGTTATTATTAGGATATGCACAGTAATTTCCAAGGTTACACAAGCTTAAAGTCCTTTCTGTATGAAATCAGCAGTGGTCCCTCGCGCCGAGAGGTCTTGGATGTATGAAAGCTCAATTAAGACATAAAGTGAGGAAGAACAGGTTAAGGTAATTTCAGCAAATAAGTTGCTTAACGAACTATTCTGGTGTTTGTGTAGCCTATATATTTTTTGGGCTCGTCGGAAGAAAAGGGTCTTTTTCACGTGCAAGTTTCTTTTCGTGGCTGGGGGTGATTAACCTCAAAAAGAATGGAAGTAGGGTGAAAATATGGCTTTCATCGGTTTGAAACCGTAACGAATAGATGACTGTGTATTTTGAAACTGCACTAAATTCGATATAATAAAAATAATAAATCAGCCTAAAATAAATTGTCAGCGGTTTCTAGCTGCTGTTTTCCTTGGGCTCGCCGATGCAGCAGTTTGAACTGCTTATTTTTCATTGGGAAAATTGCCCCGCAAACCAGGAGCAGGTGTGGGATAGCGTTCCCTCAGGGTGGCAGGTGCGGGGCAGCGTGCACTAGGAGTGGCAGGTATGGAACGGCATGCCCTTGGCGCGGCAGGTGCAGGAGGGCGTTCCCTCGGGGCGGCAGGTCCTGGGCAGCGTGCCCTCTGGGCGGCAGGTGCTCGGTGGCATGCCCTCGGGGTGGCAGGTGCAGGGCGGCGTGCCCTGGGGGTGGCAGGTACGGGATGGCGTGCCCTCGGGGTGGCAGGTGCTGGGCGGCGTGCACTAAGGGCAGCAGGTGCGAGGCGGCATGCCCTCGGGGCGGCAGGTGCGAGGCGGCATGCCCTCGGGGTGGCAGGTGCTGGGTGGTGTGCCCTCAGGGCACCAGGTGCAGGGCGGCATGCCCTTGGGGCGGCAGGTGCTCGATGGCGTGCCCTCGGGGTGGCAGGTATGGGACGGCATGCCCTTGGGGCGGCAGGTGCTCGATGGCGTGCCCTCGGGGTGGCAGGTATGGGACGGCGTGCACTACAGGCGGCAGGTGCAGTAAATGTACCTTTTAAGGTACAGAAATGGTCTATGAGGAAAATTTTTGTACCATTGGAGGTACATTAATGCTGTTTGTACCTTTGGGCAAATTTACTTACAGCTATATAGTACAATTGGCAGACTCTTGAGGGTACAGCCCCAGTGACAAGCAAAGGTAAAAATTGGTACTGTATTTTATAACAGTGTAATTATTGCCCTTAATTACTGTGCCAATGCCGTGTAATGATCATTCTCCAATTAAAATACTCATCCATCTCAGAAACAAATATAGGGTGTGACAAAGGCATGAATACTCCTGGGGCCTGTATCACCAAGCAGGATTTCTTGCTTAGCAGGATAAGTTGTCGGATTTAAGGTGCCCCAGTTTAAATGGACCATACATTTCTTCACTTACTTTTAGCCCAGACTACCTTAAATCTGACAAGTTATCCGGCTAAGGAAGATACGACCCCCAGACAGGGGAATGTGTCACCTACCAGAGAGTCTGCTCCACTCGTGACGCTAAGAGCAGGAATAAATTGTACTGAAATACTCGCCATTATACATCTGTTTATTGGTGAGGTTAATCTATAATAAGCAACACTGCTATTCCCTACAACGGTGCCAACACCAACATGTTTGTGCGAAGATTCAAGATGTTTTATTGCCCATTTGTGACGTTGGAATGTTAACTTATTCAACTACACCCAGCGCAAAAAAACAACAGTATATATAATTAGACAAGACTGTTAGATATATCTAACATGTAATAGCAATTGGAACACAGCAGACACACCACAATGCGCATAAAATGCCTAGAAAAGGTTTTATACTCTCGGATGTAAAGGGACATTAAACTGGGGGTGAGCTGAGTCATCACCACCTCACCAGCTCCCGAATTAATCTACGTCGTTTTATTTTGCACAATGTGCCCCATGCCCTCCTGTACTGCCCTTCACGGCAGCCCACTATCCTATAGACTGTAAGCTACGTTTGATCTCTTTCCCAGTGTGCTGAAAGGCATCCAGTGCACTGACATAACCCACAGTAGAGCCTTATCTACTGGAGGTTGTTCCTTTTGTGATTATATGCAACACTGACATTTAATTTATGATATAATTCATCACTGGAGAGCGATGCTCTTGTTTTTATTGCTTTATTGTTCGATACCAATATAACAATCACTGCAAAATGGCAAATCGCGGTTATCTGTATTTCAGGCTGGTTTCATAACGCTTAATAATAATCTGGCATCGTACATTATTCAAGAAGTTGTAAACAAACCGACTCGTATGGATTCTGGCTGCAAAACAACTGCCAACAACAAAAAGGTACCGAACTGTTTGTGCAGAGTAGTTGATGAAAATAGCATAACCTACATTATAATGGTGTTCTCTTCATATAAACCATCAGATTTTGTAAAAACGTGGATACAGATATATATGTCGAAAAAAAAATGGGGAGAAAACCTTCTTAACCTACAGCATTGTTATGGGTCTACAGTTGTTTCAGCACAAAGTCATACTGATCAAATGAGATAGAAGAAAGCATTTCCGTTGCAAAAAAGGTTTAGTTGCTCAATTGCCTTCCAGGAAATTACACGATATGAATCTTTTGTTAAAAGATATTTTAATTCTTTTCAGACTTTTGTTCGAACGGGCAGATGCAATTATCCCCTTCGGTGGGCTTTTCATACTAGCGAGATGTGCCAATTCGCCAGACCACTGGTATTAGGACTCCAGGTATGCTACATCGATAGACACAAACCTTTCATAGTGATTTAATCTAACTCTGTGTGTGTAGCAGGTTAAAACACAGGCTGGTAAAAATAGAAAACAGTCTGCAAAGATTTAGAAGCGACTGTAGGTGCCTCATGGTGACTGGTACGTGGAAGCTCAGCAGGTAAATGTAGGGTCTCTGCTTCTCCACTAAAATGCTAGAAAAGAAAGTGGAACGTTCCGTTTTTGTCTCGAAAGTCCAGCGAATGGCATTTTACGCTTTGCCGGTTCCCCTCTCATCCGTGTTTTATCGACGTATCCCTGAAACTCTGCTCCCATGAATCAAACCATTAAACGCGCCTCTTCGCTCTGTACCTTTCCTTCAGATTTTAAAGCTTTTTCTTAATTCCTTGTTACCCCTTTCCATCTCCAAACGAACATGCCCCTCACGCCCTCCACTTTTGCTGGGGGCTTTAAGTTATTGAGTGTTTGAGCTGAACAGATAACCCGGAAAAAATGTTATCCAGATTTAGAAAAAGATACACTTGACGCATTTTATTTGCAAGAATAAGACTGAGAGGGTGGTGACTGTACAATCCACACCCCATAATGACTGCAGCCGTAATATACAGTAGGTACTTCGTAAGCAGAGATTTTTTTAAGGGGCAGGTGCTCGACTTGGGCGGGGAGAGTCCCTCGGTAAAATTCGCCAAACTGACTGACCGGTTTGTAGTCAAAAAGGGGCATTCAGAATTTCAAAAGAAACGTACTTCCAATTGTTCTGGGGCAGGTGTTCTGGCACCTCAAGCAAGGGCGATACCAAAGATTTTTGGGCTTCATGATAGTGCATTATTTTGGGTCCTTAACCCAGACCAATCCGACTGTGTTTGAAAAAAATTTAGGAATCGTAGTTTAAATATCCTGGTTTTATAATGGAATATAAAAAGAAGCCCATAATATTCCCATGTAGATCTTTTCATTTTATTTACACACAATTGTTAACGTTGCAGTTGCTGTTAAACAACGATAGAATGGCTGATCCTCACTTAGGGGAAATTCCACAGCTGTTCTGTGTTGGGGGTGAGAAGTACAGAAAGGGCGAATTAACTTGACGGAGCGTCTTTTTAGGACGGAAGACCTGCAGGGTATAGAAATGAGTGTTTTTGCCAACATGCCCTGGATATCTCTGGTGCAACACGGCAAGTTCAGAAATGCATAATTGGATGTGCAAAATGAATGAAGCCCTTTTAACTGTAGATAATTGTTTTGGCTGCAAGGACTGTTCCTCCTTTCCATTTTGTGAAGGCTGCATTCAACAACATTGGAAAGAGAACCATTTTAGGTATTACCTGGTCATGTGGTTCTTCTGCGCCAATAAAGTGTTGTTTGAAGTCACTTAGATTGTTTCTCCTCATCTACAAATGCCTTCATTAGTCTATTTTCTCAAACAAAAAAAAAAACTGGACAAATCCATCTATCCTCAAACTGCTTATCCTACTCAGGGTTGTGGAGGTCTGGTGCCTATCCCAGAATGCACTAGGCACTGAGCTGAAGTACGCCCTGGATGGGATGCCAGTATTTCACAGGTGGATAGACACAGTCTGGAAAATTAATTAAAAGAAGACCATCCAGACAGAACAACCCTAAGAGCCTTGTCTAATTGTCGAAAAAACAGGATTGGTTGACAAGCATCAATCCCCTAAACCAAACCCTAACCTTTAATTCATACCACCAGTAATGCAATGAATTCCATTTAATCTCTTAAACCAGCTTTAATTGTGAGGCACTGCTTTGTTGAAGTCTGACCTTAAGTTAACCTTTAATAAGTAATCAAAGCACAGGGGGGCATGACAGGGAAGCTATATTTTTCCATTTAATCTCTGTCAGTTCGCTATTTTCTCATACGGTTTTCTTTTTTCCCTTAATTGGCTGACATCCAGTAGTCAGTCCCCAAAACTCTATGAGTCTGCTGCAGTGTACAGACTGGACAGTCAGGAATCTGAACAGAAGGCAGTATATTTGGGCAATAATCTGTGTTCTCTGCGATTCGCCCAGTTCCTGTCGGACACAGGGTGCACCAGGCAGGTCTCCACACAGGAGATCTTTTAAATAAGAAAAAAGCTAAATTCATTTTTGTTGATACGTGGACATATTTAGCGTTTGCTTGCAGGAAATACCTTAATCGTTGCTGTATGTTTTTAAATGTGCTTCTTATCGGTGCGTTCAGTACTCAGAATATTACCAAATGTGGACTAGGAAATGTGAAAGGATAAGACAGCTATTTCAAGAGAGCCAGAACTGGGATGATGTTGCAAATATCTTGATTACTGGTTGAACCAGACGCAGATTGCGGCTTATCTGGGAAAAAAATCAGCCTCTGCTTGAAAATGTTTTCTTAAGGTCTTTTCGATGTGCTTGAGTGGGACATCCCCTGCAATTACTGCTGCAGGCGGAAGATGTTTTAATAGAAATAGTAGCTTGTTAGTAAACTTCAGGGAAATCTCTTTTTGTGCAAACACCCAACTGTCAAATGCATATGCATGTCAGTATTTGCATATGTATACAAGGCAGGACTGATGTTTGCAATGAATATGGAAAAATCCTTTTTGAGTTTTTTGCTATGTTTAGTAAATGACGCATATGTTCCTCAAGCAGATCGCATCTTCACATTAGAAATGGGGGCAGACTTCAGTGAGGTCCGCCATAATAACTGGTTTTATTTCAAATAATGTTTTGCATAAATATGCTTTTTACAGCCGCATCGTGATCCTGTTTTGGAGGATGGACGGGTGACATGCTCATATTCGGCAATAATGTTAAGGGGCACACAGTGCTTAGAATCTTTTTGGCAAGTTACTATTTAGTCTGGTCGCGTCAAAAAAAAGCCGTGCATCCAATCGTCCAATCACTAATGCAGTACTGGGTGACAGGTGACTGGATCCTAAGCCAATCAGAAGAGAGTGTCACAACTTCTGCTTAAAGGAGTAGGCGGGTCGGTGATGCGGCAGACGAATCAGAAATCTGATCGTTTCCACTACAGACACAACCTGATTCACATTACAGAAGATGAGTAATAAGCACATATTCCATATATGGTTCTTCATTCCCTCGGGATGAAAATGGCAAAACTAGAATAACATGCAGCTGCGGGCGGAATTTTGCAGTCGTGACACCCTTTCCCCAAAAATCGCCCATCCTCACTGATCGCTCTTGGTGCAGCACAGAGTTTTTCAAACCCAAAGATCAATCTTCTTTCTGCTTTTCCTCCCCCGAACACTAAGACATGCTGACTCAATTCTCAGTTAACTTTCCTCTCATCCATCTTTAGATTAGTCATTGGCCAGATAAATCGGAAGGTTCCTGCGGTTTATTTATGTTTTGTTTTTTTGCAGTATAGTGTAAGCTCCCTACAATAGCACGTCAGGAAAGCTGAATTAGTACTTCAAATTTATGTATCTGTAGTATCTTAGGTTGCCCATTTCACAGGAACTGCCTTCCTTTTTTTCGTTGTTTTTCTATGCTAGTTCTACTGTCCATGTGATGTCTTTCAGCCTCACAACCCCTCATGACACCCTGCTTGTTGACAGATACATGTAGATTGCTCAGTTGGGAGAGTGTTGGATTCAACAGTTAAAGGTCATAAGTTCACCCACCATTGCGTCTTTTAGTTCCATGGTGTAATGGTTAGCACTCTAGACTCTGAATCCAGCGATCGGAGTCCGAATCTCAATGGAACCGTCATCCTGCTTTATATTACCTTTGCTCTTCTCCTGCTAAGGTGTCGTCTTGCTTAAAAACGTCGCTTCTACATTGCATGGTGTAGTTGGCAACTTCCACCAGTTAACTCGGTTTACTGGCCTTCACTACGATAGCTGGGTTTCACTGGTTCTGGCGTACAAGGCAATCCACCTACAGGTTCCATGGTGTAATGGTTAGCACTCTGGACTTTGAATCCAGCGATCTGAGTTCAAATCTCGGTGGAACCGTCATTTGTATTTTATCTAATGACTACTGCAGTCCTTTTCCTCCTTGTCTCTCTCTGTTGTGTCTAGATCAAGTTCCTGGTGATGACTTTCCAAACCATTAATTGACATACTGTATATATATATATATATATATATATATATATAATTTCTCTTCCAGGAGAGACTTTCTCCTGCCATCTCAGCTTCCCATCATTGGCAAAAACTAATCTCAACAGGATCCAATTCCATCTCACACACCTGGAAACCCCAGAAGCTCTCACTGTTAGTCCATCTCATTCGCTACAGTTACCTCCACAGATAACAAAGGATGCAGAAGCTCCTGACGTTCATGTTCACACATATCATGTGTTCAGGTACTTTCAATTAGCGGATGTATTACATTTATTTATTGTAATTGTATTTATGGGTAGAACCACAGGGGGGCTCAGGAGAAACGGCATTTCAATGCACTGTGTACTTGTGCATGGATGTGTTGACAAAAGAACTCTTGAGTCTTGAGTCGTCGGCATCTCTCCATCCCTGTGTTTCCTCGAAAAGGCTACAGGCTCCCTGTTTCCCAGTACTGGATATGGAAACTGGGTGGATGCCTGGTACTTAAGCTGAGCGTGCCGTGCGTACACGTTTCCACAAAACCCAATAGGAGAAAATCATTTTTGACATAGAACACATGCGACATAGAGGCTCAACCGATACCCTAAAGAAGCAGATTAAACTGACGTCCACCGGATCTGGACGCACAACCTTATCATTTTGGCCGGCGCAAAGATACGTAGATTAGCGACACGCAGCTGGTTACAGCCAAGCGATTACAAATCGTCATGGCGACGCAGACTTCGCTACCATATGTTTCAGAGGACGTGTGGGGATTAGGTAAAATATTTGTCCCAAAACAGTTACATTTATCTAGATATGTTTTTCTTGTACATATTCAAATATTCTGACTCCATAGTTAAAAGCTGGTCGTCATTTCATTTAGATGATCCGTCTGCAAGAAATGTTAGGAGCAGAATTTATGACCAGTGTAATGTATCCAAGAATGGCATATAATGTCATATACTCTTATATACTTAAGTAGTAACTACAGTGTGTTAGCCTCTCTTATTGCCCCCCATTCAAAAAGCTGGAATCTGAGACAGCAATCAAAGGCAAAACTGTTACAAAGTATCTGAAAACGTGGAAGCAGAAGCTTTGATCCCAATGAAATAAAACATCCTGACAAAGTTTTTGAGAATTCTGATTAAAACGTTTCGCGTGCAGTTATTGTTGAGAGTTTCCTCTGCTGAATTGTGAAATGAAGATTTTTTTAAAATTCCCTTCTCAAACACACAAAAAAGGCAATAAACTATTTTCAGAAACACCCACATACTCTTTCCTCTTGCTGTCAATGATTCACAGAATCTACTCTCCACCTTCATCCCTGATGTACTCTGGTGTCCCAGTTAGTGTGTGTGTGTGTGTGGGGGGGGGGGGGAGGAGTCAGGAATGTCATCCAAACACACTGACGCAAGACACCTTTAATCTAAAAGTAAACACAGTTCAACCCACAGTCAGAGCGCTACATTCTTGATGAAATCCATTAGTATTCGCTGGAAACTTCCGTGACAATCAGGCCCCAATCTGGCTCAGTATACTTGTAGAGAGTAATACTGAACTGTAGCAGACTACCAATTAAAATGATATTAGCTCAAATCTCAAATGATAGCCATCTGGATAAATGCATACTTACTTCTTAAATCCACCCCACTGTTCATTATGAACGAGCACACATTGTGCAAGTTTAATAAAACGTTTGATGGTTAGCGTCTTGTAAGAGATCTTATTTATTCATACAAATTTGAGCCATAATAATATTCAACATAATTTTCAAATATCTCTTATTTATTAATCGTTTGTGTATTATTTTTCAAATAAAGTGAAGGGCATCCATGACACGACCATATTTATTATCATTGAATTTAAATTTTTCACATTTAACAGCAGGTGAAAATCACAAGTTCAGCGTTTGATGGCGATCCCTCAATTCTCTTAATGTTTCATGTTGCATCATTTATTTTTTGTATATATTTAATCTCATTAATGTTTATTGATTTTTGTATAAATTCCTCTATCATCACATATTGAATTAAAAATAAAACCAATGATAAGGTATTTTTCCGGGAAAATAGTCATGATAACTTGATGTTAAATGAGAAACACATCACTGTAATTTTAGCATAACAGTAACAGATTTATTTCACCTTAAAATAATCACATAGACATGCATAGTGAGTGTATTGAGCCCCTGAGAATTGCACAAGCTCAGTGCCCCACTTTGGTCATGTGATCTCAGTGGGATCATCCCACTTTCGTCATGTGACCTCAACTAGAGGCTGATGGCAGCCATGTTGGCGCACGGGGTTTCTGTGCTGTCCGACCTGCTGCCTGTGTTCGCTGGCTTGCGGCCTGCAGACAGCAGCTCATGCCATCACGCTCAGCTTGGTTTGTCTAGACATCGGCAAACCTAAAAAGATAAATAAATGTCAAACAACATTGCAATAAACCCACCAAGAACCTATAACATACAGCCTGTTTATAAAAATGCATATTTTGACCTTATCATAGCCATACACTGCGTCTGATATTAGATTACGGGCAGTTGCTGGAGGTGTTTTCGACTATTTACCCCTCATCTGCAGTCGGGCTGTTGTAGCTTTGGGACGAGGGCTGTGTGAACATCCCCAGTGTTCCCACCACGCAGACCAGCATGAATATCCACAGGAAGAGTCGGTCGATCACCATGGCCAAGTACTTCCAGTCTTCGATTACCTGAAGAAGCAGAGGATCTCGTCCACGTCAGGTATCCTTTACAGTGGTCAGTTCTTTGTTACACACCACGCTATGTCCACCTATGTTTTCCAAAGTCCTAAATTAAGAGATTTAGTTAAAATTACTATTACAATTTTCTCCATTTACAGCAGTGTTTTGCGTCACGTTCCTCAGGGACCCACAGTCAGTCCATGTTTTTGCTCCCTTCGAGCTCCCTACCAGAAAGTCCTTATTTTTGCTTCTTGCCAGGCGCTGGGAGGGAGCAAAAATGTGGACTGTGGGCGGACCCCCAAGGATCGGATTGGGAAACACTGATTTACACTAAATGAACAGGCAGACTCACAGAGCAGAGCCTCCACTCCTTGGCCTACTCACACTGTCATCATCATCCTCATTCCGTAGGTGCTCCGCAATGAAGTGAACGCCCTTCACCACCTCCTCCATATCGGAGTCACAGCTAAGGGCCAACCTCCTCCTTAACTCCACATTCTCAGGATAGTCGCTGATCTTCCACCCATACTTCCTGGCTGACTCCTCATTCACGTAGGAGGAGTCTACGTTGGTCTGGTCAACCTGGAGGTCATTGTAGGACATCTGCCGCTCCTTCTGGTGAAACTTGCCCCATCGTTTGGAGCTTCTGGGTCTGTGCATGAAGAGGAAGGTGGGTAGTATTTGGAGGAAGAGCTTTTTGACCCAGTCCGGCATTCGGTGGGTGTTTGGAGAGCGGTGGTGCACATTAAGCACACACACGCTGGTGACGATGGAGAAGGTCACCAGGACCATTGTAAACATCAAGTATTTTCCAATCAGTGGCACAGCCAATGAGGTCGGTGGGACGATTTTGGATATCAGGAGGAGGAAGACAGTGAGGGCCAAGAGGACGGAGATACACAAGGTCATCTTCTCACCACAGTCGGAGGGTAGGTAGAAGACCAGGATAGCCAGGGAGGTGATGAGGACACAAGGTATGATGAGGTTAATGGTATAGAAGAGAGGCTTCCTTTTAATGATGAAATCATAAGTGACGTCAAGGTAAGTTGCATCATCTGGGTCTTCGTTCTTCCTGCCCGGCAGAGACACGATATCCCACTCGCCGCTGGGCGTGAAGTCGTCCTGGCTGGCGAAGTCACTCGTGAGGACGATATCGATCTCCGTGCGGTCGTAGGTCCAAGAGCGGAACTTAAGCGTGCAGTTCTGCTGGTCAAACGGAAAGTTCTCCACCTCGATTTTGCAGGCACTTTTGTAGATCGCCGGAGGAAGCCAGACGATATCGCCCGTGTAGGACACCACAGCATTGCAGTAAAAAGACACTTCGTATGTCCCATCAGCACTAGGAGGAGTGGACAAAGAAAAAGACGCTTCAGCTTGTTTTTCTGGCATTTCTTTCCTTCCCGTTATGTTGGGATAAATAGTACTGAAAGGTGTGTTATGATTATTATTATTATTATTATTACATTGCAATAAATATCTAAAAGGTGTCTTATTTGAATGAACTATTTTTATATCAAAAAGTAGCATTTTTTTTCTGTCAAAAATGCAAATAATTTCTATTATTTCTCTACTACATTCAAAGATACAGGTGTGAAAAAACTTGATTGAGCTGGAAAAACGTTTTAAATTGAACAGTTATTGATGGATGGATGGATGGATGGATGGATGGATGGATGGATGGATGGATTCTGCTATTCCAAACGATTCCCTGGCACAGCACAGATAGGATACAAAAATGTGCTCCCAAGGATACAACCTGCAGAGCACAGCTGCTTAAATTCCCATCCCGACATCCGTTCACTTATCATCCGCGAGCAGTCATGAGTACGAGAGGCAGAGACCGGCTCTTCGCAGAGAACAGTCATCATTTCGCAAAGTAAGCTGACTTCCTCACATCCGAACTATACTCAAGAGAATAAAGGAATCGTCCACATGATCACGTGACCTGGCTTCTATCCTTTTTAACGTCGGGTCCCTGCAGGTGAAGCTCAACCTCATTTTCGTGTACTGAATCTAACATACCGTCTATGCAGGAAGCATTTTAACAAAATCTAGCTTCATAAAGCCACTCAGTTCACAATGGAGCAGCAACCTGAATACATAAGAAACTTTTCATTGCATTCACTGATATCACGCATACAGTGCAGTCTGTGTATAAAATATCGGAGTAAAGTAAAAATTCGGTGTATTTGAAAAACAGTATATCTAGCTTCAGTACAATTCATAATATATGCCTGGAAGTCCCTCTGATCAGATTTACCCTTTATATTGGATTATGTAATAACAAATGACCAAATGATCACTATTGATGCAAAATAATCACATTCAAAGGCCTGCAATTACCGCCCTTTCGCTGTAACATTTTTTTCATGATAATAACAAGGGAACAAATTACCATACATCAGCCTTAAGTTTGTTGTGACATGAGACAGAGATAAGAATGTCTCCCGAAGGAAGCCTCCCAGAGATGCATACTGAGGCGGGGCCAGAGAGGGACTGGTGCCAGCTGAAATCTGATTGGCCCACGGAGTGTCCCCAGTCCTGTCACTCACCGATTCAAAACATATCATTGGCTAATGATAAGGCCGGCCCCACTGAATGAAATAAAGCCCCTCTTACGTCCCCACCTTAACAAAAATCCTAGAATGGCATCCGTACCCCCACCCATTGAATTTTTAAGACGTAGCTGAATTATATTACTTAATCTATTAAATATGCTTTTCTACATTTAAGGACACGCATCCTACATTTTTCACTTGCTCTTATATCCGTGCCCAGAACTAAACACTAATTCTGTATGTCTACATGAGACACACTTCGGTTATGACGGCAAACTTGTGAATAAGCTAACTGGGAATTCCCTCTGCAGAATTAACGGGCACTGAGCAGGAGAGGGGCCGGGATGACAGAAACCATGAAGGGGGTGTTTCGGCAGGCGTGAGGGAGCGTCTAAAAATAAGCGAGCGGGGTTGCATCAGGAGTACGGGCTCTCGGGATCGCTGTCAAGGATATTCAGGTCATGGGGGTGAGGAAGAAAGAGAATTAATTCATGACCGAAATCAAGGCCAAATACTGGTGGACACAAAGGTATTCATTAAAATAATGTCTTACGATAAAGGAGTTATTCATTTTAAAAAAACACAATGGACAGTCTATCGTCAAAACAGCATTAATAAATTAATATTATTCAGAGATTGAGCACACATTGTCTTCTCCATATGCTAATCATTTTACTTCCACTAGAGGCCTGTCGTAACAGGAGAGATGGACTGTTTTGTTTGAACATTTCTTCCAGCCTACATTGCTGGGTAACCAGGAGTCCCCTCTGTCCACATTGGCCGGTAGCTTAGCAATTGTTTATGTCTAATCGTTTTCCTCAGACTATCGATGCACTGCATGTTATCTGTTGCCTTCTTGCACAAACACAGTCGCTGTTTCATTTAACTAAGTCTCCTTGGTCTCCATTAAATTCAAATCACCCAGCATTCCTTTACCCTGTAAATTACTGCAGGCTCTCTTACCGAAACAGCATGTGATACCTCAGTAGAGGTAGATCTCACTTTACAAGTTTATATCTTTATGAGATGTGTCTGCAGCAATAACACATTTCTGAAAATTTACATATAACTCAAAAATGTTGTCCGTGGCCCAACAAAGATTTCAGATAACGTTGCTTTGTGAAACATCTGACTGTGCACGCCTGATTTGTACCTGCAAATGCGCATCATATGTATTTTACGATGGTGCCTGATTTGTACCTGCAAATGCGCATCATATGTATTTTACGATGGTGCCTGATTTGTACCTGGCAAATTTTACGGCATATTTTACAACGGTGCCCGATTTGTACCACTTCACCTCACAACCTAACCTGATCCCATTTATACACCAGGTTCCTTTTACACACTGTTTGTGAGCCACACTACCAGCTCAGAATGGGATTCGTGAAGAAACAAACAGCCCATCTGCTGAACATCCATGTGACCAAAACTGACTCTGAATGTTACAGTTTTAGCAACAAAGTGTTTCTCCTTTTTCTCCAAGGTTTTTTTTTTTTTTTTAAATGTACATGTATTTTCGATTAAATGTTAATTCTAATAACACGTTTGCGTTGCCTTTATTTGGCAAAAATTTACGACACAAATTTTTTGACTGGAACCAAAGTCATAATTTTTGACCCGCTTTACAAGTTTTCGACTAACGAGCGATAGTCTGGAACGAATTTGCTTGTAAAGTCGAGAACTACCTGTACTTACCTGATGCCTTAACAAAGCCCTTTCAGCTTTCTGCTAATTATTCACCCTGAATAATTATTCACCCCAGCCAAGTGAACTGTCTCTGCGGCCATCTTACTTGTTATAGAGGACGATGTCGGGTAGCCATATGTCCTGAGAGGGGACACGGAGCTTCTCGATGCCCTCATATTCTTGGGGGTCCCACGTCAGACGGTAGTCATTCCATTCCTAAGGGGGTAAAGGACAGCAAACCAAGGCCACACAGTCATTACAGACGCAAACTCGGTGGTCACATTATTATCTGATTAATGCAGGCAGCGGCCTCCTCTGTATGCTGAGTCATGTGGCCAGCAGTACCTTATTAAGGAGAGGGCAGAGGACGCATTAAAGCTAACAGGAAGGCCTCAAGTGTTAGAGTACATGCTCAGTACAGCAGTAGCTGTGTGGAAAGACTAGCCCTTATGTTATCATATTAGCCTGAATTTTACCATGTTAACCCTTATGTTATCATATTAGCCTGAATTTTACCATGTTAGCCCTTATGTTATCATGCTAGCCCTTATGTTATCATATTAGCCTGAATTTTACCATGTTAGCCCGTATGTTATCATGTTAGCCATTATGCTATCATGTTAGCCCTTATGTTATCATATTAGCCTGAATTTTACCATGTTAGCCCTTATGTTATCATGCTAGCCCTTATGTTATCATAT
>JAODJX010000053.1:6696977-6707168 GCA_026776945.1 Isichthys henryi | reverse complement strand
TAGCCTGAATTTTACCATGTTAGCCCTTATGTTATCATGTTAGTCCTTATACTATATATCATGTTAGTCCTTATGCTGTCATGTTAGTCCTTATGCTATCATGTTAGCCCTTATGTTATCATGTTAGCCCTTATGTTATCATGTTAGTCCTTATACTATCATGTTAGTCCTTATGCTGTCATGTTAGCCTTTATGCTATCATGTTACCCCATATGCTATCATTTCAGTCTGAATTTTATCATGTTAGCCCATATGCATTCATGTTAGCCCTTATGTTATCATGCTAGCCCGTATGTTATCATATTAGCCCTTATGCTATCATGTTAGCCCTCATGTTATCCTGTTGACCCTTATGCTATCATGCTAGCCCTCATGCTACCATGTTAGCCTTTATGTTATTATGTTAACCCTCATGCTACCATGTTAGCCTTTATGTTATTATGTTAGCCCTCATGTTATCGTGTTATTCATGGCAGGGTATAAAGAGGATAGGGTGAGTGGATCCCACACGCAGCACTGGCCTGGTTCAGCCACACGTTCGTGGTCATGATCTGCTCCCTTTCATTCTGCAACAGACAAGGCAGACAGCGTCAAATGCCACCTGCTGATCACAATCATCACACGCACGCTTGACAGATTATGACACAGACAATATGCTTCTGATTAACATCATAAATGTAGTTTTATTTGCATCCCATTTGCATACCAATTCTACATTTGAAAATGCAAATCAAACCCATATCTAACTGAGATGCATGATTAATTTATGACATGTATAGTAATAACTTGTCACCCGTTCGCACCAGGCTACCATCACTGCTTTGCTGGTTGTTTAGATGCTAATTATATGAAATCAAGACTCAACTAAACACAGCAACTAAACACAGCAACTAAACACAGCAACTAAACACAGCACCTGTTCTGATTGTGTCTAAAGGTGAAGAGACATGCAGGCAGGACAGATTCAGCCCCAACCAAACACACTACAAACACATCCAACTAAAGTTCTAATTTGTTCTTTCAGGGCTACTAGACGATGACCAAACTTCTACTCTGGGCCTGGACATTCACGGTCCAGCACTGATTTGTACATTTAAAGAGACCGTACTGCATTTGACAAGTGTTTTTTGATACTGACAGGAAAGAGCAGGAAACTTCAAAACTAATGAACCTAATCTGGTAAATTCCTTGTCTTAGAGGATGTTGGCGTAGCTGGAAGGAACATTTCACCTGCACATCAGAGTGAGCTGACTGCGGCTGATTGGTTTCAGCAAGGTGGTAAAAGTGGCTGAATAACAAAACAATGTGTCCCTTTAAGAAGACAATGGGGGCTTTTATTTATGGAAAGGCGGGGATTTCCGTCAGAACCAGAATCCCGTGATGAAGACGAAAAACTGACCACACTGATGAGCTGGGACAAGGAAACCTGGATGGCAACGGTGAGCAGCTGGTTCCTGTTCACTGCAGGTCGGATGAGCTTGTTGTAGTGCTCCGGACCCAACAGGTGGCTGAGCAGCCTCTGCTCTGCGTCGGAGGCCAGGCTAACTGGGGAGAAGCACAGCAAACTGGACTGAGACCCATGCCGGGCCTTCTGATGAGATGGCTGACCTTCATCTGTCGCTGAAGGAACTAATTCCTTCAATTTCTTCCAAAAACCAGACATTGTCAGAGGAATCAAGGACCAAGTGAGGGACCTCCCTCTGTCTATCTTTGCAATCTTCTTTATTTTAAATAGCCTTTTTACTACCTTATATTCTGATTTGACTATATTTCCCTTCATCTAAAAACTACTATCAATGTGAATTTGTGATTTTGAATGTATGATCTATGTATTTGGTTCCGTGTTCACTGAGAAGTTACTGACGATCCTGTTGCTGCACCTTGGAGCCCAAGACAAGTTTCCTTCGGGACGATACCTTACTTACCGTACAAAAGCATAAAGGACATATAACCATTACAGTTACATTACATCATCACAGCAGCTCGATGTACTATATTATACAGCAAGATAATATTCATGCGTCTGTCTTATAAAGTACGGGGGATTAACCCTAAAGCCTGTTCCAGTCCAGAAGGATGGAGCTAAAAATACAAACAGCAGACCCACAACGTCCAGAGGAAATGTCAGATAGGGACGGCAAGCATGAGAGTAAGGGGTTCGTCTTCTAAGTCCACTGAACCTGTCAGGCTTGAAAAAGACGTAACTCTCAGCATGCTTCAGTGGTTAATGTATGGATTCGATATTGTGTCCCAGCAACCGAGACGATTTGGGATTCACCGCTTTCGTGGCAAGACAGCTTGCTTTAGTAGCTGATATTTGAATTGCAATCGCGTTCATGGACACAGGCTGCCTGCTGACAGAAGTGTATGGGTTCGCCAGACCTCTATGTGTCTGTGTATCGGAATCTATGCGGCGGTACATGGAAGTTTCAGTGAAAACAGAGATGCATATGCCTGCCTGTCTAGCCTGCTAGCCTATATCCCAGGTGTGTGGGGAAAAATACACACAGAATTATATCCATCCACCCATTCATCCATCAGCCTTTCATAACTGGCTCAGAAATCTCAGAAAACACAGGGCACACAGCGCAGAATACTCCCCACATCCGATTAGTTATAGTTTAAAAAGTTATAGTTTAAAAAACAGCAATGTGTTGTTTTAATCATATTTAATATTCACTTCAGTACAAAGGCTGGCATTTCATATGACAAGATAAAAATGAGTTATTTCAGCTGCCTGTCAGGGCCGCGGCCACGTCGTCTCCAGAACAAATGTGTGCGTGTTTGTTCAGGTTCGACAGAAATGTCAGGACGAGTAGGAGCCATGACTCTAGAGGCCCCTTCCAGTGAGCCAGGGGGTGGGACAGGCCCCAGCTGTTGTCCCCCCATCTCCCGCTGGCCTGACAGACTCCCCTGGCACTGCCGTGATCCGCGTGCCGTCGGTCTCGATCCGTCAGATTCGTTCCGCTTTCCTTCTCCTCATCAGCCATCACGCAGAGCCCTGTCAGTCACTTTTAGGTTCAAGCTGGGCTCAGTTTCAGAGCTCGTCTCCGCCTTCACATGGCTGGCAACTCTGCTAATGCTGGAAAACCCAGTAATGTGTCCATAAATGGCTCGATCCTCTTTTGGCTTAATTTTATCCATCCGTCTTCCAACCGCTCCAGTCCAGGCTCTGGGGGAGCCTGAAGCATATCTCAAGCAGCACAGAACACCCTGGATGGGATGTTAGTTCATTGTATCTCACACACACACTACTGACATGCAGTGTTAAACTGCAGGAGGAAACTCATGTAACAAGGAGAACATCCAGACTCCAAACACGCAAATCTGGGGTGGAGTGCAAATCCCTAACCCTGGAGGTGTCACTTAAGCACCATGCTGCCTGAGGATTCATATTTAACCACCCGGGGGCCTTGCTGCCAGCACTACACCCACAAAAAGTGCTGTTAATTCACTGCCATACAAAAATATGGGAGGGAAGATTAAAAACACAGATGACAACCAATGGGGAGTCCTGGCTGACATCAGGACACACCTACAGACAACATCCAATGAAGAGACTTGGCTGCAATTGGGCCACACCCACAGATGACATCCAATGAAGAGACCTCAGCCAACACTGGGCCACACCCACAGATGATATCCAATGAAGAAACTCAGCCAACATTAGGCCACACCCACGGATGACATCCAACGAAGAAACTCAGCTAACGTTGGGCCACACCCACAGATGACATCCAATGAAGAGACTCAGCCAACATTGGGCCACACCGACAAATGACATCCAATGAAGACATATAGGTGGGCCAGTGAGCCGAAGTGGGGTGAGGACTGAGTTCTGCTGATAAACGCGCCCCCCCATAGACACTGTTGCCATCACTGCCACTCAAAAGATCTATTCAGAATGGAGGAGGTCTGACCCTCCCCACACATCAGCCAACCCCTTCCTAAAAACAAAAATATTACCCCTCCCCCCACACCAGACAAATCACAGTCCTACTGCCCTTCAAAAGTAAAATAAGCCATTTAATAATGCATTTCCTCTAAAAATATCAGTTCTTAAAGTGTTATGAGCAATTTTCTGAAAATTTCACAAATCATCATCCTGCTTGAGAGCCCAGTTTCTCAGACTGATCCCCAGAGACCCCTATACAGCTATTATACAGGTATTATATTCAGGTATTATACACACAGCTATAACTATTAATATAAAGCATAACATAGTATAGCCATGTTTATTATGCATTATGAATGCTCTATGAAGCTCTCATCTATAATGCACCATAGATACCTTCATAATGCATTATAATACCTTATACTGACCTTTATAATGCATTATGAAGGTATCTATAATACATTATGATGACTGCTTTAATTAAATAATTCAATTTAATTAACCAATACTTTCGTTATCACGGCAAAATAGTTACCTTCAATGTCTTTTAGTAGGTCTACTTAAATATTATTGCGCAGTCCCCGAAAAAACATCGGGACAAATCCTTACAGTGAACTTCATGCACTGAACCGCGTTATAAGAAAATTCATTGATTTGACTCAGCGACATTCATTTGACTGAGCTTGCACAGAGACTGTACTACACATCTGTCATTAACTACAAACAATACAGATGAACAAAGATTGTCAATACTCCGATAATAAAGAACAGAATTATGGTGATGATGATGAAACCCTTTATTGCTATTGCAATACACCATGTCACTAGTCACAAGTACCAGCGAAAAAACTGGCCATCAACCCGACCATACATATTATCTAACTAAACATTCATGCTGCATTCATGATCCTATTAATAATTTGTTTTGCTGGCGTTTTAAATACATATATTTGAAGAAGGCAATTAATGAACGTCACAATTTTCAAACAGTACAAGCAGTTATTGTTTGGCTCCAAGCAGTAATTATGCTACACGTCACACCTCTCAAATATTCTTACACATCCATATGGCTGGTATGCAAAATCCACTACATGCTGTGAAGATTTACACTAAATTATGTGTAAGTCCTGAATTATGCAATGCTAATTACTAATTCAAGTTATTATTTAATTCCAATATTTAAGTTCAAATGTTCCAAAGCGCCCCCGCGACCCAGTAGGATAAGCGGTTTGGAAAATGGATGGATGGATGGATGGATGTTCCAAAGCACGCGTTTCTCATGCAAAGGTTATTATACTCCAGAATGCAGTTATATGGCCGCACTTTTAAAAATAAATGAAATCATATGTGTATCACAATAAATGCATCACAAGATAAAGACAAACTAGAAGACGTTCAAAATGTTAGCAAATCAAAATGAGCGTTTCCATTTTATTATGCAGTGTCATTTATGTTTAGAGATCAATTATACATGCGCTAAAGCGTTTCAGGAAGTGAGTAATTCTGTATATCAATTAAATTAGATTATTGGTTTTTGTAACGATCGCTGAAGGGCTTTGCTTACCTCCCACAGTGGAAACCAGGAGACAGAATGAAAGAGTCCCAGGAGTGAGCGTCACCATGTCTGCTCAGTCCCTACAGAGAGCTGACGTTCACAAGTTACTGTTTTTTAGAGTATTTGTTTTCATTTGCAAAGTATAAGCTGTATAAAAAATACGAGCAACTCAACTGCCCTTTGATCCTCCGACCATTTTTACAAAGTTGCATCTGTGCACTTTTCCAACTTCTGTATCATACTCCCCAGATTCAAGCACCGTGGCCATGGCGAGCGTGTCATCGGCAAAAATAATATCGCAATAAATATTGCAAGTTGACGTGCGGGTCATGGGTTGTGATCGCGGTGCGGCTGCCGCCCGGAGCACGTTTGCAAGATCAGATATGATTCATGGTTTAATCCCATCCTGGCGCCTATCAGGTGACAAATGTTAGAGGTATTAAATGTCAATTTACCTTGGAGAATATGTCACTTATCGGTCGCGCTAAGGTCATAGCAAGAGAGGCGTAAATTAATGCAAGGGTGGCTTTCTGACATAATTGTTAATATGCGGATAGAGTCGTACATGATTTATTAATACGAATCAAACACCCTCGCCTTTGTGGCCCTCGAACCACGTGGCTAGGGCAGGACATTTGGGGGACACGAATTAATAATTTAAATTCAAAGGTCTATTTATATGGGGGGATGAATGAAGCCAAATTAAATATTTGCTTCCCCCCCCAATTCCTATACCTGCTGAATATAGCACAGGAAAAACATTAAAATCCATTATCTTTTTTCCACGTTGGAGGGAAAAACATTTAAAGTCTAAAGTAACCAATTAATTCAGTTTTGTCATGTTCGCCTTTAACTTAAGTTTTCTACCAGATATTCTGAGTGTAGAAATTGCACTGCCAGAAAAGAAGATTACCGATCTGTACTTATGCTTGTCCCTGGGCTGTACCCTCGAGGGTCTGCCAATTGTACCCTTAGCTGTATGTAATTGTAGCTTTTAGTCTAATTTAAGGTATAGAAACGACATTAATGTACCCCCAATGGTACAAAAATGCTACTCTGAGTCCATAGGGTACAATTGGCAGACCCTTGAGGGTACAGCCACCGGTGGCAAGCAAAGGTACAGACTGGTACGCATTTTTTCTGACATTCTAACAAGCACTGGGTGAAATGCAAAATCTATTGTCATGGAGTCGGGGGGGGAAATCAATCCATCCATCCATCCATCCTTTATACCCACTTGTCCTGTGCAGGGTCACACGGTCCTGTGTCTAGGGTGGGAATATACAAATTTATCATTTCCTTTTTACGTGACACACCCTATCAGCCCTGGACTTTGGAGTCCCCCATAGTGAATTCTGAGTTAGGGGGGGGTCCCACTTACCCACTAGCCCACCAGGAAAACGCCAAATATGTCACATGGCCAGTCCAGTCCGATACTCCACTCACACATCACACAAGAAAAGAAATGCCAGGTCTATGTGATTACTGGTCCATGTTTACTTCTCTTCAGTTTTCCATACTTTAAGGACAGTTAGAGTCATCCAATTCATACTCCTACTGAAGTGTACTGAAGTACACCAGCATCCTTGTCATAACAGTCACAGACGCTGCAGGCAAACTAAAGATCCATTATGCCATGTGTTGGTATTGAGATTCTGCTTCTTTTTATCTAAAACAGTGCTTCCGAGCCCAGTCCTCGGAAACTGACAGACAGCCACATTTTTGCTCCCTTTCAGCTCCCTGCTAAACAGTCCACATTTTTGCTCTCTTTCAGCTTCCTGCTAGACAGTCCACATTTTTGCTCCCTTTCAGCTCCCTGCTAGACAGTCCACATTTTTGCTCCCTTTCAGCTCCCTGCTAGACAGTCCACATTTTGCCGCCTCCCAGCTCCTGTCTGTGGGTGCCTGAGGATCGGATTGGGGAACAATGCCCTAAAACCCTCCGGACCACAATGAGTTGTTCCCTCTATCCACATCTGTGAATTGATGTCACTGGAAAGGCCACATGACTAAATATCGGGCTTTTGGAGGAAAAGGATTTCCCCCGATTCTTCCAGCATATTCTCCAATTTCAGTTGACGCGATTGTCAAACGGAGCCTTTCAAAGGCATGATTTGCATACTAGCAATGGAAGCTGACCACGCACTTGCTGAAGGCTTATTTATGCAGCAACATTGAAGCGTGGAGCTGGAGGAGGAGGATCGGGGCTGAATGTATGTTTCTGACAGTAGAAGTACCAACAGAACGTCTTTGGTTTCCTGTCGTTCAGGAGCCCCTTGTGAAATTTCAAGCCCCCCCCCCCCACACACACACACACACACACACACACACCACTCTCACTGCCCCTCCTCTGACGTACGATTAAATAGGTTCAGCCGTGAGGATTATTTACGACAGCTGATCTTGACACATGGTGATGACTCACTTAAATCTGCTTGGCCTACAGTCTCTGTGCTCCGGAGGGGGTGTAAATGTGGAACCCACATACTGCGTTCACCCTGAATAAAACCTCAGTGGGGATGTTTAAAAAAAACCACTTGAATGAGAAAAGGGCGTCTAATTTACTATAAGCAGATGCACTTGTATCTATGCACCTACTCTGAGTGAAAGAGGAGAATCCTGCCAGGAATTACAAGCACACAGAGTTCGCTCTCAAACACACATATTAAAACAGTCTGACCTCTGAGCTCATAGTCATTTTATATGAATATAAATGAACACTTGCATACAAATATGTATCTAGTTAGTAGTCTATGTAGTAATTCTCCCCTTAAGGGAGAAGTGTTTTTTTTTGCATATTTAATATGAAATTTTCATTCCCTTCTGACCCGATCATTGTGCTTTCTATTACATTAAAGTTGTTAATTATTAAGCTGTTAATATTAAAAGGGGACATTTAAAGAAAGCGCATAGCATCGTATTAGACGCGCTTGAATTGCATTTCAACTGACTGCAGAGCAGCTCCGTAAATGATCACTACCATCAAACGCTTCTCTATCAATGGCGCAATTAGCCTGAGATGAATGGGAAAATGAACGAAGGCTGTTCTACGGGGCCTGACTAGGAAAAGCCACAAAACACTAAAATAAATCAGCATTATTTTGAACTAGTTCTCGCTCATCCTTCTGTTGCTTCTGGGCTGTTCACCATATAAATAATGTCCCTCACCGCGGTCTGAGACACACCCTGACCTTCTTAAACGAGTCTGTGAATGACAGTAGACCTACACTACACTCTGTCACTTACGCAGTTTGTTTCTGTTCGAGAACCAGACGCTTATCAGCACAGTAGTGGCTTTGCAGAGCAGGTTTGCTGAAGAATGACCGCCAAATGCAGGTGTCCTACATCCTGCTTCATCAGACCTCTGTTATCCTTTAACCGAGCAAGAAGAAACTTTGTTTGTATGGAACAGTAGACTTGAACTTCCAGGGCTGGAAGTCTGAACATCCTCTTGGAGCAAAACAAGTTTCCTCCTGGTATTTTTTACACAGCAAATTGGTGTTATAGTGTGTGACCATGCAGGTGTTTGCCCCGTAATGGACGTCCATCACATTCAGGGCATTTCCACACCGTGTCTTAGTGCTGCCGGGGATTATATTTTCAGCTCACTGTGAATCCATACAGGTATTTCTTGACCATCTGCTGCCAGACCCGTTCTGGTGCGTTTCTCAGAATTGAGATTCTTTTAGGAAGGACATAATCAAAGAGGTCACCCAGTCTATATTCATGTTTCTATGGATAATGTATTAAAAAACCGTGGTTGTACTTGAATCTGACCTGGGTTTAGGCACTGAGTAGGGCACTGGCAAAAGAGAGTGTAGAATGATCTGCTGGAACCCGAGAATTAAACAGAATTAGGCACTTAGTGAGGTTGTCTCACAGCTGCCGGACTGCAATTCAGCCCATGCAGAGTTTTCACTCTTACGGGTTTCTTGTGGGATTCTGTCGAGGTCGCTTTGTAAATCTAATTGGCCTTTGCTATACCAACAGATCACAGGTGTTTTTAAACAGCGATTGCGTTATTTTGTCTGACTGATTGATTGATGAGTTTATTGATTCATTAATTGAATGATTGATTGGGATGAAATGTGTTCCACCTAAGCCTGTCATTCCAGCTTCCAGGACCAGTGCCTGCATATCGCTTGTGTGGTAATGGTACCGTCCATCTATCACACTCCATTCCCATTCTGAGTAACACACATAAAATTGCGATAAATGAGATAAACCTACTTCAGCCTTAGGATCTCGGTCGCATAAATTGCAGTGGATGGTGTCGGACTCCTTGCTTAAAGACGTTGACAGCTGGATTGCTGCAGGTGATTAATGAACAGGCTGAAGGAATCTCCGAAGCTTTCGGCCACTAAATTTATGCTGAGGGATGTACGTTGTGGAAGAAACTCAGCAGACGGCAAACGGCTTTAAGGATACGATAGCTTGGTTCTGCGGCTCTGATTGTGTATTCATAAAGAAACGGGACAGTAACTGGATGCAATGTGTGTTTGTATGTTCAGCCATGCAACCTTCATAGGCCCAGATGGCAGGACACTTGGATTTTTCTGGATGGATGTGGGGGGGAGGGGGGGGTTACAGACCTAAATGGTGATGAACATGTCACAAAAACTGCAGAAAAAACTCTGTGCATGTTACCAGAGAACATAGTAACAGAACATCCATCCATCCATTTTCCAAACCGCTTATCCTTACTGGGTCGCGGGGGGTCCGGAGCCTATCCTGGAAGCAAT
>JAODJX010000053.1:6659232-6673581 GCA_026776945.1 Isichthys henryi | reverse complement strand
ACCCCTCACGCTCCCCCGCATTCTACCACATCTGTCATGTTGTCCCTGCCGCCCCGCTGCCCGCAGAACACTCCCCGCCCCCACCGTACGGAGCCACGGTAACCGGGACAACGGGGCCGGCTGGGCCCCAGGGATGGTAACTGAGCGCGGAGGAAGGAAGTGACGAGACGGCCGTTTCCTGTGGCCAGGGAGCTGCCCCATCTCTGGCGGAGCATGGAACAGTTGTTCACCTTGAAGGGAGAGAGCAGAAAAGGAGGTGGGGGAGGTCACCATTTGCCCTTTGTAGAGTGTGTGGGGGGGGGGGCAATCATTGGGTCCCCAGGGGTCACTGGGGGTCGCATGTACTTCAGCAGTGTGCTCGAAGCAGCAAGCACAAAAGCTGCTGTTGTTAGGAACAGCTGGCCAGCGCTGCACACGGCCATAGAGCCTGGGTCCGGGAGACGGGGGTGGGGCGGCCTTCACAGGCCACCCAGAGGCTAAACATACAGCTCCGCTCCACTCAAGCAGAAAAACACTAACCCCGCAGTTCCCAAAAACACAGACCACCACATCCCCCCCGCCTCCCAGAAACTTCCATCATGGAACAAGAAGGTCAGAACACACTCACTCCCCCGCTTTTACTGCACTTTGGTATGGACCACGGGAGGGGAAAAGGCCACAAACTTTCAATGCTGCCTCAGCGAGCTCTGGAAACACATCTGCCCTCTCCAGCTCCAGCCGTGTTCTCGCACGCGCAAGCACTGTCCCATTTACGCTGTTGAGGAGCATCACCTGTGGCCATTTGGCAAGCTGGCTTTAAGCTTTTGGCAGCAGTGTCGAATTCTTGATGTTGAATCGAGTGAGGATTGGATGAACAAGGCCAAGGATGAACGTGACATAAATCCATTCAATGATGCTGAACTACTTTTAGACAAATGCGAAGGCACAAAGTAATCCTCAGTTTCCTTACAAAGCCATGACAAAGATACTGCATGAAAATACAGCGGGACGTCTGGTCTAAAGGGCTTTATCCAAAAGATTTACCAGCTGAAATAGGTCTGGACCTTGAGATAATCCTGTCTAGCTCTAGGTCCCCAAAGAACATCCCTGCTTTCTCCACATATTCACAAGCTTTTTTTCCTCCCTCTGTAGGACACAACTCAGTGGAGACCCAAGCCACTGCCCACAAACTGCCCCTTCCCCCCAGTTAATCTCTCTCACACACACACACACACACACACACACACACACACACACACACACACACACACTCCTTAACAGCATCGCCACTGGATTCAACGCTTAAACATGTCCCAGCAGCTTATGGCCCTTCTCCACTACCACCAAGAACCAAGTTGTACCCAAGCCACACTGCGAACTGGCGATTTTCCATTGCAAAGTATGTGACCCGTACCCGACCCGTAACAACATGGCACTGCTAGCATGACTACACACAGCTGGAATAATCACCACCATCTGATTGGTCAAAATTCAAGGAGATGCCAATCTCCTGCATAGGGATTATCTGAAGGAAAATGCGGATATTCTATATATTATTCGTAATCAGTGGTGTCACATCACGATGCATTCCCAAAAACTCAGAACATTTCCAACCTCCTACTTAAAGTACTATAGAACAGCTGAACGGAATGGATTCGCAACGCAAATTTACACAAGTGAATGCTAATTCCACTAGTGCTTGATACTTGCATAACACAGCAATTCTCACAGACATGCCAGCAAAGATTAGCACACAGTGAAAAAAAAACTGCACATAGTAAATCATGATGTACACCGTGGGGACCGTATATATGCATCAGTATATATAGTTTGTCAGCGATGCTCAGACAGACAGGACCATTAGTTCAATTACCACGACAATTAGCTTCAAGTAGCTACGTTTTTCAGTGGATTCAAACTACACACCCTGTCGCCAGCCCAGACTGTTCCAGAGAAGCCATGTGGTCCTACACAAATCACCCGGAATTATCCATTCCCACAAGATGGATTCATCCATTAATTAATTAGCCAACGTTGGCATTTGCTTAAGATCACCAAAGGGTTTACACTCAGATCTTGGACAAAACCTACAAACGTGGATTTTATTTGCAGAAAACAAACCATCACAATTAACGTTACACGGGTGTTTGTAATCATATTTAAAACTGCAAGTGTGCCTTGGGCTCAACCTGCACTTCCAGTGACAAAGAGATGCTAATACACAGGTTTGTATCTTTCACTTTGAAAAATTAGGAAGAACATTTTGCAGATGGGGGAAATTGAAATCACAGCTCGCTAGGATGCTTCATCACAAAAGGCTGCAGTTTTGTCCCTTTTGCATGACATCACATCTGTTACATTATTTGTGCTACAAAGCAAAGAGCTGAGCTTATAGGGCTGTGATTTTACGTATTTTCCACAGCAAATCAAATAATATCGTATAGAAAGAAAACGGCCAGTTCTGTTCTGGTGGCTAAAATGACAAGTTAATCGACCATCTACTGTGCTAAAGTTAACGGAGCACATAACATGACGATTAATGAAAGAACGCAACACCCAGTGTCACGAAAGACATCAGAAAATCCTCTTCCGACATTTAACATGGAGGTGCAAAACCTTTGGAGATGTCACCACTGGGCGTTAGGCAGCCTGCATTGGCTGAAGAACATCCTGAAAGCCCCACACGACAAATACAACCTGGTCCCACGGGGCTCTGAGGGAACACCCGCGTACGCTCGCTCTCGCTCACATGTAAACATGCCCCGCCCCGCCGCCAGGTGCTCTCTTCCAAAAGCGTCGCCAAAGTCGAGCTAACAGACGGGGGGTGGGGGTGGAGGGAGAAAGAAATAGGTCGGCAACTAAATATGCTGAACCCTGAAAGTAACAAAGAATGAAAGAGGGAGGGAGCGCAGGGCATGGGCTGAGGAAGAGAAGACCTCAGAGGGGAGAGGAGCCGACGGCCAGACTGGCTGGCTCTCATGGCCGCCCAGTCAAGCTCCTCTCTCAGAGGACAAACACAGCTAACAGAGGGTCGCCAGGAACTTCAGAGGTCTGGGCCCCCTTCCTCCCACCCACGTACGTACGTTTCCTGTCTCCTTTTCGTCCCCATCCAGTTCCCTTTCCCCCCTTGCTCCATCCTCTCCCCCCTGCCTCCAGGCAAACACATTTCGTTCTGCTCGCCAAGCCCTCTCCTCTATTTCTCCCTCCCTGAGCCACAACCTCTGCCTCTATAAACATGCTGCCGCACATGCAGGGCCGTGCAGCGCCTCACGGAGGTGGTTACCGCGATAAACACCCTGCCCCCACCTCAGCGGCATTCAAAACAGCGGGTTTTCCCCGTTCGTTTCAACTGGTTTCATTTCACCCCCGCAGACCAACATTTCGCCTGCCATCGCCTACGAACGTACGCGCCAGCTGCCGCCTCTTCAAGGCCGAGCCTGTCTACGGGTAGCCTCGCCCCCAACTCCTGGGGGCACTGGCCATCACCCAAAACTGGGCTTATCCTGACTGTTATTCAGACGCATCAAAGGCTGCCCAAGGACAGATGCTCTTCAGACATTATGCCAATTTGCTGCGAATAGGTAGGTGCACGCTGCTCAAGACCGGAAGCAAACAATAGTAGGGGTGAAAGACCCCACTCAGGGTATTCATACCCAAGTGCACGCGCTCACTATTGCCCAAGCTCAACTGAATTTCTACTTGACAATGGGTATGAAGGAACAGCTACCAGATTAGTGCATTTTCAGGTCACATTCAGGTGACTCAAACAAATACTAGGGCTTTCGCTCATTTGGAAGCTAAATAAGGACTGGCTTCCATTGAGCTCAGCGGCGCGCGGCCGAATCAAAACATCCGCCGCGAGAAGCCGAGCTCACAGCCGCCGGCCGCTCCAGCATCGCTTACTCCTTTCAGCCTGGCCATTCTCCTCAGTCCCTCTCCAAGGACTCTTGTGCCTCCACCTGGACCTTGACCAGAGGAGGGGCGGCGGGAGGGGGATGCAAAGGCGAGGCCACACAATGCCAAGTGTGGCACGCCACGCACAGAACACCGCTCCGCCCGGCGGGGGGACCGAACCTCATTGTTCCCAACCCTCTATTAATTGCCAGTTGGTCTTTAAAACCCCTGTCTGGAGAAGCTCCCCCAACAGAGCCAGCACACCAACCATTAACCTGCCTCATCAAATTACATTTTTCTTATGGCTAAAAGGTAAAGAATGAAAAGAGAGACGACTCGCTGCTCCCCAGCCTCTCTACAACGTCCAGTAAAGCTCTCAAAATGAATACAGGACGCAGAAGTCTGCACAAGAGTACAGGTGACAGATGTTAAGGCCAAGACTACAGGCCATACATATTTAAACCAGTGCAGTTGGTTTCACATTTACTCCAGCAGTAACATGCATCATACCAAAAAAAGTTGCTTCAAAGCACTCAATGAGAAATTTCTAATTTTACACTTTATTACCATGTAAAATCACTACCATTTGATACTAGCTTAAAAAAAATAGCTCAGGCTCAAGGTTGAAACTGCCCGTCATCTAAATGGGTAGAACCAGCATGCAGCAACGCAGTATCAACTAACGTCGAAACATAAAACCCTACAGCCAACAGCAGACACCATTGTGACAGAAGCTACCACGAAAAGGACCAGGAAGTGAGCTTCTGTTTGGACACAAGGCCAAGAAATGCTAATATGAAACTAAAGTGCAAAAAACCAGGCTGCACGCCAAAATAATACCCCTCTTCGGTTGACGGATTCCAACCACAGCTGTAAACAGCCCGTGTGCGATGCTAACGCGCATCGCCACTCACTGCTTCTGAGGTCTCATGTTTACACTGAGCCACCGAGGCTGTTGACGCACGAATGTGAATCAGGTCACTCTAGCACACGGCTGCTGCGTCTAGCCTTTCATGTCCAGGCATGTGGTAGCGGACAGGCTCACCTCCAGATGGCAGCAAAACCAAGAGGCCATCTCCACAAGCATCCATGCCACCCTGATGCCTTGGCGCAGATATCACAAAAATGGTGGCTGCCCTCAAACACAAAAGAATAAAACTCAGAGTGGCCTCAGAATATCTGGATAAAGTAGGTCTGTCTAAAGGACTCTTACTTCAGCTTCGATCTTACAGTGAGAGAAGCTCCCAGGTCTAGAGCCTAAAGCACCTGACAACCCCCCCGATATTAAAATCGGCCCAGGACAGTAGTAAAGGCCTTATTGTATAAGCTCGTCTCTACATGAGGTCCCCACACCTCCCACCAGCAAAGACCAGACACCATAGACATTAAACAAGTACAGCTCTGAGTGATATTCACAGGGAGCTGTTGTACGAGAACCAGCACCTACAGGCTTCTCATCCACCTTGACTGCACTTCCAGAAAAGAGATTAAAAACAAAAAAAAAAAAAAACCACACACACATACAAAAATAAACAGCCAACAAGCATGAAATATTCAAAACCTGGTTACAGTTTATACATAAGCAATGCAAGTTTAAGTCCTGGGATAAGAGCAGCTGCCTTGGGATACCTCCAGCCTGCACGTCCAGGTTAATACCCTGTTGTTAAAATTAGAACAGACCTACCAATTTTTACCTGAAGCACATGAAGCTCACTGTAAAAATAGTGAATTTGCTTTATAGGCAACTCTTTAGGTGGGGGGGGGGAGAAGAAAATTTCAACATGTCTTCAATTGTATTGTATGGAGCAGAACCGTTCACTGGACGACACTGTTGTACCTCTGTCTCACCTTTAAAAACCATTATACTACAAGAACATAAACCTACAAAATCACAATAAAGCCTGCAGCAACTGTGCCAATGGCCAAAAGGATAAGCCGCCCCCACCATCCCAAACAGCAGGCCCCTCCTGACATCTCAAGTGCTCAGAATGGGGTCTAATTTTCACACAAGGGTCACCGGTTCCTCTCCACTCCCTGATTGCCTCAGCCTGCTGTTCCATGTGTACCGTCCACCTTTAGTCAAGAACAGTGGAGAAGACATGGTACGCGCTAATGTTTCAGATACCGCAAAAAAACACTGACTGTGGTACTTCCCGGGACAACGAACCGAGTCCTTAGCAACCTAATCAAGTGATCACTCAGCCAGGCCGAGTGTGCAGCTCCTATACACCAGCAGGCATCTGCACACTCGAGATAGTCGATAGTCTGACTCGAGAAGTCAGAACGGCCTGCATCAAAACAGCACAGACACATCAAGATGCCGTCACTTGGACAGAGATGCGAGAGACTTGGATAAACAAACACAACCGTACAGAACAGCTATCAGAGGTGATGGGCTGGACAAGGGTCAACCATGTTTTATGGACAGGAATCCAGAAGCCATAGCAACTGCATACTCCGCGGCAGAGCGAGCCCTCACCGAAATTGAGGTGGCAGTCCCACCTGACACGCACTTCCAGACAGGTAATTCCAGTTATCACTTTAAAGATTTGTTTGCTACTAGTCAATCGCATAAGCTTTCTTAGAATAGTGCGAGTCACTAAGTAAGCACCACCAAAAAAGCATGACTCCATTGTAGCTAATTCAACATTCCGAACCAGACTACATTTCCTGTACCTGAGAAGTTACCACGGATAACCTTATGAACTTACCACCACCAAGTCAGAAGTATGGACAGTGTTAAATACTTCAGTCTGTCTTCCTGCAGCACGCTTTCACACAGCCACAGTATATCATACACCTCAGAGACTGACAGTTCAGTTGTCTGTTGCAAATCGGGAACACGCGTTTGCATGTCCAGCGAACAAAACCAGCGTCCTTGTGCGTATTCCAATGGCGTCTTCACACAGGCCGGTTTTTGTTCAGAATGTCTGATAAGAAAATAAATAGAACTATTTATTACTGAAGAAATGCACAGTAGGAAAACCCAAGGCACATGAAATGAAAACTGCAATTTGACTCCAGAGCAGTAAATGAACAACACAAATTGTGAACACTGCATTTGGATGTACAATTCTTTGCCCCTGCGCTGCTTAATCTTACAGAACGAGATCGTCACAACCCACAGGACAGCCTGAAAGAGTGCTGGTGTTTCAGAAAGTCCAACCACTCTTACCCACTGTTTCACAACCAAATTTCTCTCTTTTAGAATAGCAGCACCCTATTTAAATTTGACATTTTACACTTTTACTGGAAGTCTAACAATTACGATTTTTACAAAGCAACAAACGATCCCTGAGCTCAAAGTTAGCATCACCACAGCTAGTCGGCTACCATCTTCCAGCAATTGGACCTAATACCCTTTATGTAACACTATCACAAAATACAAGATCACCCCTGCAAGTGTATAGTACTTTGACTCCAAAGAAACAGAATTACTGCATAACAGTCACAATTCAAAATCATTAAAGAATACATTTATGAAAGTTTGCATTCTCAAACTCATTTAATACATAATACCTATAATTCTTGTGGCAAAGGCACACACACTAAATCGGTCCATCTACTTACAAGTTCTAAATTACTCATTTGGAAATGCAATTCCAACTGTACAGACTGACAGGCTCGGGGACGTCTTTGGCCAGCACCAGAAGTTAATCTGAATATTGCATAAAAACACACCCAAATATGGAAACAAAATTCAATTATCTCTAGAAAGTTGAGTGAAGTCATCAGCATACGCATAAGAAACAGTAAAAAAAAAAAAAAATTATAAAAAATGACGCAATGTCGTTCCAGCTCCTCCACGCGGACGTTGCCAAGTTCCCAGGACTAATCATTTAGCTTTGAATTAGGAGTGAGGACATGTGAGAGGGAAGCGACAACGGAGACCCGACAACGATGTGAAAGCTACTGCCAGCCCCCTTGATGTGTGCACTGGAAACCTAACCAGTAATTTTATCCCAAAATTTCATATAGAAAATCCACTACGCCATGATAAACATCGAATTACTTTTGCTGGGAATTCACGTCAAACAAACGAATGCCAAGAGTCAGAATCATTCGCAAGGACCAAAAAAAAAAAGCAACCGATCTCAAACCTTACTTTAGATAATACCTGCTTACTGACAAGCGAATACACATCACAGAGGACCCCTCTCCCCTATAAATGTCAGCTGACCGATTTCCACAACCCCTCATAAAAATAACCTGATACCCACACGTCGGCAGTCATTAAAACGCTCAGAGGCGATTTTAGAGAAAGACATTTGCGGCTTTACGCCATAGCGCAGCGTGTCGCGCACAGTCCGCAGCGCCTCGGGAGATGCCGCCTTTCAGTGCGTACTTTCCACGCAGGTTCCCGTTTAGTCATACAGCCAGTTAGGCACATGCCTCAACTTGGCTTGCCTCTTACAACGACGTGAAACTATTTTCATCTGTTGACAAAACCTACAATTTATGTTCGCATCTCTGACAGATAACGCTTTACCGCAAATACAGACGGTACAAAAAAAAATTAAATCACGGGGCAACAGGTATAATAAAAGACAGAAATCAAAATACATATGGTGCTCATATGTCCCTAATATTAATAAGATCTTCACGCAACATAACAGCTGATAAATGCTCTAATATGTAGCAAACCAAAAATTACTGATCTTAAGTAAAGTGCAGCAAAAATAGACCCAACACTCAAAACGTAGATCTCTAACCCGATCCCACTCAAACAAGTACAGCCCGGATGGCGTCCCTGGCTTCAGCAACCGAGGCAGGAACAGAGGGGAAATGTAACCAAGTAAATATTTTCACGATCCACATCCTTTATAAGGAGGGTTTCAATGCAGCCTCCTTTCCTTTCTAGAGATAAAACAATCTGTACACATCCCTTTAGGATTGAAGTCCGGATCAATCGGCTGATAGCTGACAAAACAGCGGGACGCTGATTCCTGTGTCCGCTGTGTTTGCGTTAAGGTTGATAAACTTTTAGCTTTTACTTAAGCGTTTAACAGGAGCGCACATCCACCCACACGGCAAAATCGCCATGCCAAGCCGGTCGATTTGCCCCCACAATCACCTCAAGCAGTAAATGACCTAATGAGCCCTTTAACCCTTTCTCCAGCCCCCATGTGGTCCCGGACAGTCGGCCGGTTTAAGGTGACCGAAGGTGTAAAGGAAGCGGCTCACCTGCACCGGTATTCCGATGAGCCCCGGAGCCGGGGTGTCTCGGCGTGCCGACGGGAAGGCTGCCTCCCGGATTGCGTTGGCTTTCAGTGGGACTCTGCGCTCCGAGCGACACGCAGCCGACGCCGTGCTGCTGCTGTTGTTGTTGCTGGGCACCGCTGAAGCCGCCGGTCGCGTTGGCACCGCCGTGCCCGGCCCCGTTTGCGACGCACTGGTAGAATCCGGACCGCGACCTCGACCGAGTCCTCGGGGGCTCCATGGCCGGGAGGTGGGGGTGGGGAACGGAGGTGGCAAGGGGGGAGGTGGTAGGAGGGGACTGCGACTGAGAGGAAGACCCGGCCGTTAGAGGAAGCCTGCCGTGGCTGAGACTCCCCGCCGCCCTGGCCCCCTCCGCTCCTCCGCGATCACCGCGCTCCTGAGGCCGGACCCCGGCGCCTTCACATGCGCTGCTCCGCTTCGGGACGGGCTCGGGGGTGGCGGGCAGCTGGGAGTAAACGCGGGGCTCCTGTGTCGTCGGCTGACCCACGGCAGCGATTGGCATTTCCTTTCGGGGTTTGTCCGCTCCTCTTTCCGCACTTGACAGTCCGAGAAAAGGGGATTAAAAAAAAAAACAAACAAACGAAACAAAACCAAAGTAGTTAGTTAAACGCAGCTCCCAGCTTTAGTCGAGCCGTACAGAGAAATAAGCCCCCAAAAGAAGCCGACGCCGTACTTTATCCCCTTTTGTTTTGGTGCCTCCCCCTCCTCTCCCAGAAAAAGCCCCAGCTGCGCTCGGGCCGAACCCAGTCTCGGTCTCCGCTATGTCGTCTTACTACCGGGACCGACTTCCTCTAAAAGTTTAACTTTATAAACGGTCGCCCTTTTGTCTAATTTCGGTATTTTAGACGGGGTCCCGACCAGAGGTAAAATCCAACGCTGCTAGCTGGTTAGCCCCATTACTTCCGTAAAAAAAAAAAAAAGAAGCCCATCCGCGGCTCGGCATCTCGCGTATCCTACTAGGCGACTAGTTACCCTCGGTACTAACTGGCGTGGTATAAAAACAAGCTATATAATAATTACATAGGTTAGTCAGGGGCTGAGGAAAACGCTTGTAATCCGAACCACACGGCGCACAAATGAGATATTAGCGCTTTAGCTATGCCGCACTCAAAGTTTCTAAGCCACTTTCCGTCGTTTTAGACCATTGATTTCACCCACTCTGCTCCGTTTCAGTCTAGAAATCCGTCTAAGGGAGGGAAAAAACAGCCTAAAACAAACGTGGCCGATAAGCCGAGGCGTTTAAGGTTTAATGCCGTTTAGCGGACGCACTAGCTGGGACCTGACTCGTCGCTATCTGGCTAGCAGCTAGCGCTCCGTATACCCAGGGCGAGGAAGCCTGGCGAAGGGTCCGGAGAGAAGTGGCTAACCTTTAAAGCGCATTAAAAGGCAAGAAAGCGAGTTCCGACGAGACTCCCGGGTGTCCCGGGCGGATTCGCGTCGCCTTTCTTCTCGATTTAAATCCCTGGCAGAGACGGGGCGACCCGGCCGTGCGCTGCGCCGCTCGGCGTCTCGCTGAAATGTGACTGAACATCAATGAGGCTTCGCGTCCCCACCAAGGCCAGGCCAGACGCATCGAAACCGAGCGGGGAAAGTTCACTCACAGTCACCCTTAGCCCGTTTTACCCCCCATAACTCGTCAGCCATTGTGCCAAAATATGACTGGCTGAATAACACAGCATATCTAAAATGTATTTCAACCGATTTCATGCACCCACACAAAATAATATAACTCATGATGAGGTAAATGCCAAATACTAGGGAAAACAGCGGGCGCTTATGGTACGTACACACGTTTATTTACGATGCTTAAACTGCTGCCATTGATTTGCTTCTGTAAACGTGAAAAACACAAGAAATATTTGGTTTGCTGTTTCCACTCTTTTATTTCAGGGTGAGTTTTGAACTCGTGTTGGTGAGCTGATTAGTTATGTCTGAATATCTTTCTGCACTGAACAGTGGATGAGAGAGAGAGAGAGAGAGCGCTGTAAATTATTTAATCATCTGGAATACTACCGTCCTAGCTTTGGTATCCGTGACATTCGTTGTATGTGCCATTGTGTAATTTTAGCGAAGCTAAAAGGCTACGGCTGTGTGTGTATATATATATATAAATATTTGTATAATCGAGCTGTGTTTATTTGATTTTGAACAACTAAATAGTGTTCAGAAGAGTAGGCAACAATGTATTGTAAGCGTTTACGGTGCAATATCCATGTATGCCAGAATTGGGTACTACATAGTCTTAAAACACCCAAAACTATGCATTTTTCTCACAAATTGCGTTTAAATCTATTTTTATGATCTAATAAGATGTTATTCATTTCTAAAATATGACACGAATTAACGCAAAGTGCTATATGAATAAAGTGTGACACGAATGTACTGTTACATCAAATACCAAATAGATGTTTTCATAAATGTCACTGATTTAACACATCCTTAGCTAAATAATTGTCCGTTTAAAGCCCTTGCATAACTACTTTTTTGTACAACCTTAGTCACCAATTTTGCCTAAATATACATCTCATGTCAATATCAACTCCGTGAATAGTAATTTGGATATTATGATGACAAAAAGAAAAAGTCACGATTTGCTATCAAATAGACCAAACAGCTCCCGTATTTTCCTGTCTGGACACTTAAAATCATTATTAAAAGGTTACATGGTTTGCGTGATGTTTACGAGGAGAATAAACTGGACCAAAATTAATTTATTGAGCGTGTTGACTTGTGCCTTGATTCACTCAACCCTGGGTCGTCCTGCTACAGTCTGTAGCTAAATGTCTGTCCTCCAGGTTACATCTAGAGAGTAAGTGGTGCGTAATCATCGGTAGAAATGCGCAGATTCTGCTTACTCCATATTAAATGGAGCCGGCTCTCTTTCAGCAGCACCGTATGTCCATACGAACAGGAAAGGCAGTTTCGAGAAACACAAATGTAAACAAAGCTATCCACATCATTGTTGGTTGCACTGATTTTGCTTGAAATGTTGTTGTAAATCTTATATTTTTAGGAGTCACGCCTTGTGGTAAATGTTATAACAGAGGCGGACAATTTCTGCACAATACAGCCACAGAACAGGTTTCGGTAAAAACAGACAGAATATAAATCACTCGTCAGCAAGTAATCTTTCGCGTTGGAAATGTTTTGTTTGTGTAAACATTTACTCCCGTCGGTGTTTGTTCTGACAAGTTTTATAAAGTGCTTTTACGCAGGACAACACTTTTATGATTTCGCTTGATTTAATATTATTGTGAAACGTGCTAGTTGTAGAGTATTTCAGACAATTTCTTTGAGGGCCTCCGAAGGAAGACCATTGATATGACATAACGTTCGCTGGGTCATCCACTGAAGAAAGAAACACCCACTGCGTTGAATAAAATGGTGTAGCAATAATATGTTTGCAGTGAATAATATGTAAATACAATTTTCCATTTAAGCAGAGCACAGCATTTTGTGAGAGATGAATGAAGGAACGGTTACTGCCTACAGCTCCTCTATCGCACCAGATAATCCAGGTGCTGCATACGTTCATATATGTTTTTTCCAGAGCTGGCAATTCTAATAAAGAGAATTTCCAGATTGGTTGACTCAGACACAAACCTGCCCTTTTCTTCCCTCTTATTCCCACTTATCTTCCTCTTGTTCTTCCACACATAGCCCCCACCCTACCAGACACACACACTTTGATGGTATGCAAATAACAGCCCCCCCCCACTTCTTTCTCTTTCCAAGCCTTCACACTCACACTCATGCAGTGGCACCCAGCGAATTAATATGGGCAGGCGAGGAAGATCAATTTTTCACCCAGTGTGCCGCTGATATTCATAAGATAAGGGTAGAGATTCAGGGAGGCGGGGAGGGGGAGCCGAGGGGTGTGAGCGGGTTAGGGTGGGGGATGGTGAGAAAGTCAGAAGGCTTTGAGGAAAAGGAGTTGGGGGGGTTCTGCTGGCATGGACCCTTATTGGTTTGTTTAAATAGTGGGGGAGGGGCACCATACAGACGCACACACCAGCTGTACTGAGAGAATGAGAGAGAGAGAGAGAGAGAGAGAGAGAGAGAGAGAAACAAAGGCAATGCTCCAGACATACCTGAGACGGACGTAAAAACCCGAAGGCTATGAAATAACAGCAGGGGACTAATGTAAGGCACTACTCAGTTTTGTAAGTAGCTACATTAAAAGCAGACATCTAAACAGGCAGCCACTAATTTCATAACCCTCACTTGGGACTGGGTAGCATTTTAGTGCATATTACATAAATCATGGCATATGAAGATGATGCTATTATTCCCTATAAACCATCTTTTTCATTATTAAAATATGGTTCATAAATGTTTCATAAAACAGACTGTAAATGTCCAGTAATGATCTACCCCTTCATGCCTGATCAGTTGCTTATTACCGACTCGAGGTTCCATCGGGCAGGTCCACGTGTGACAACGTGGATACGCCGTGCCCTGTCTACCCAGTGTCAGGAGGCGATCTGCATGGAAACCATGACATGCAGTGTGATTTCATGCGCAGATGTTGCCTCTCCGAACAGTATTGACATAAAGAACTAGGAATGTTCACTGCTAGTAAACAAACGGAGTCTGCCGGGGTAGCATTCTCATCGTAGGTTTGTATGGTTTGCGTGTCACCTATCTGTATGGAAACCAATGTAATCAGAGTTGAAATATGTGATTTTGTTAGGAGTTCTATGTTCGTTCATCTTTCCTCTGCCTTTGGAAGAGCGATCCTTTTTAAGAAGATTACCTGTCAAGATGGCAAGTCTCAAAAGAAGTTTTCCCATCGAGTTCATTCTGAGATAGAGTTGATGCGTCGCCTTTTGACGGACATCCATTTATTAATAATTTATTGTATTTTAATCTCACACACATGAACATCTGGTCCTTTATCTGACGTGCCAAGGTGTTTAACTTCCCGTTCTGTCCACGAAACAGTTAATCCGGTGAATGGCACGTGGGTAGAGAAACATACACATTTCTGTTTTATTTCGCACTTTTTCTGCTGCTGTCCAGCACAGTGCACATTCACTTTCCCTATTATGCCTTTTCCCTGTGAGCTGTTCAAAATGATCTTTATTTTTCCTTCTCTCTGATGACTTTTCTTGTGGTATTACTGGCAGTGCTGTCTGTATTGTTTTGCAGCAAGAAGAGATTGACGCATTTCAGAGGAGATTCCATCTGGGGGGGCCCGCCCCCCCGCCGGCGGGGGGGCGGCCCGCCCGGGGCGGGGGGGGGGGGGGGGGGGGG
>JAODJX010000053.1:6637453-6651331 GCA_026776945.1 Isichthys henryi | reverse complement strand
CCCCCCCCCCCCCCCCCCCCCCCCCCCCCCCCCCCCCCCCCCCCCCCCCCCCCCCCCGCCGGGCCGAGCCTTAGGGGCAGAGCAGGAAGCTGTCAGGGAGGTACCCCCACCCCACACAGGCTGGAACACACAGGAAGGCCACTGTGGTGTCCTGCAAATAAGTGGCAATTCGTGGACTGAGCACTATTACCCTGACGACGCGCATGCAGGCTTAATATTCCTTCAGGGGGGTGTGGGAAACTGGCCTGGGGGAGGGGGGCAAAATCACCGGCAGCTGGGAGCCAGAGAGTCACCGGGCACTTATTAAGTGAGAGGAGGAAGTGGAGGAGGAGGGTCCAGCTAGGGGGGCGAGTGATGGCAGCGCCTGGCTAACAATCTGCAGCAGTGAGACATTTTTTGGCGCTTAAGTAAGTCGCGGACACACAGAGGCGGGCCGCCAAAGGGGGGTGCGCCGTGCACGGCAGTTACCCCACCGGCTCTGCCTTAAATAAACGGGCTTTAATTGTCTGAGCGCTGGGAATTATGGCCAGATGTAGAATCGGCGTGCTGGGACCACACAGGCACGCTCGCTCACGGGGAACGCCGCGGGGCGACGCAGGGGGGCTCTCACAGCCGGTTCCGGTGCCTTCTGAAGCTTGCCGCCCCTTCATCTTGGTGCCCGGAGAGCCCAAACCACCAGCGCGTCAATCTTTGACAGACGACCCCCAGAATGGATGCTGACTCAAACTGTGATTGTGTTTGTATGTGTTGCCCCTTTAAATAAGTCTGAGGACATCCATCCATCCAACTTCAAACCACTCATCCCAGTCAGGGTCACCAAGGGCCTGGAGACTGTCCCAGGTGGCACAGGGCAAGGGTACATCCTGGGCAGGATGCCAGGCCTTCGCAGGCCACACACACAGAGTCACAGGGGCGATTCAGAGATGCCCATTAGCCGAGCCGCATTTCTCTGGACCGCGGGAGGAAACTGGAGTACACGGAGGAAACCCACAAGCCAGGGAACAGCGGGAAATATTTCCAGTCCACAGTTACTACGCCTTACACTGCAGTGTAAGCCAGAAACAGAAGGCTTATAAGGAATAAGGTTGAACATACACACTTGGGCCCGAATCAGGTATTAGGCATGAAGACCTCACCACGGTCGAAGAGCTTTTTGGAGTTTGTGGGTCCATGACACTCTCACGTCACTCAGAGGGTAGAGGGACAAAGCCAAGGGGACAGACGCTAGTGCGGAAGAGGAGCGGCAAAACCGTGTGTGACGTCAGCGCGGGTCTGTGACGTAGAGCTTCGGGACGAGGTGGGAGCCCTGAGAGGTTCCATCCCCGGGAGAGTTCTGCCGCCGGACCACGGGGCAAAGGCCGAGGTGGGGGCGTCTCTCCCAGCGCCACAAGGTCCAGGGAGACTCATCTGAGCCTCGGGCTGATCTGTGAGTGAGGGCAGTCGGTCTTTGTCCCCCTAAACAGACCGACGGTGTGTTCCAGGGAGCACCGCACCTGACACCGGGGTGGGGAGCTGAATGATGTCAGTAAGGAGAGAGAGCTGCTGAGGGGGGGGGGGGGCATTGTCAGTATTGGGTTTCCGTCATTCAACGCCTGTATAATCTCAAACAGAGTTTTCTTATCTACTGGAAAAAAGAGGTAAGAAAGGAACAGAAAAGGGGAGAAAGATTTGAAACGCGAGACAGACCCAGCTGTTGGCATTTGGCTTTTTCTCCATCTTTGCCTTTTCTCTCTCCCTCCCTCTTTCTCCATATCCCTTGGTTTCCCTGCAATATCCCCCCCCCCACCCAATGCGATTCTACCCGATAAAGTCATCTGAAGGTCTATTCAGACATGCGACTTCCATTCGCTGCGCCGTTTCTAACCCAGCGAAGCACCACACGCTGGATGTAAATAAAACACAACACAGATGTTTAAACGTGTTGCAGATTTTGTCAGGACTCCATAAACAGTGATGTTTCCTCTGGCTTCTCGCACATCAGTCTTTTATAAATCCAGTCACTGAGAGATGTACAGTTGTTCCACGTCATCCGTTGCGCTCTCATTCTGTCCTCCCAAACAGCCCAAAATCCATCTTAATATCGAGATTATTTTCCCGCTCTTTCCCCTCCATTTTCAGGTCAAGCACCGCCTGTTGGTTGGGTCGAGCCCCACAGCTAGTGACCATCTTGACGACACAGTGTGTGACGATCCTCCTGTTGGTCTGACCGCTGTCACTAACTGAGCAAAGCCCCTGAATTAACATTGATCCCGGTGGGCTGTTGTCCTTTGTTAAGTCACTATGTAGTATTCCGTCAGATAGGCCTTCTGTCCTGCTACACAGCACAACTTCCTCAACCCGCAATCTTAATGAACTACTGGTGTGCATATTTCACGGCATATTCTTCAAATGATTTCACCTTAAATGTGGTTTTAATAAAAGTACGGTGTGCATGGGTGTAATCAACGAAATACTCAGTCAGATCCCACGTTTATTGCTGATTACAAGTACTTAAAAAAAAATTAAAATACATTTTTGTTAAATAACAAATAAAAAAGTCTCCATTGTTCCTTGAAACAAACTCGAAAATGACCATTAATAGTGTAATCGATTATACTAATGATTTGTTATACTGATGAATTATTTGTTATTTATCTAATATACAGGCCAATGATTGTGCTATATTTAAGAATACACATAAACGCCATTGGATCTTAATAAATGTGTGGATTTTAAAGTAAAGCAAAACATTTTCCAGTGCAAAAATGAACATTTAATTCCGAATTGCCTGGGATTTTTTAAAGCATGTCAGTCAAGGAGCAGGATCCGGGCTAAAAATGACTGTTTCAGAAAAATGAAAAGTAAATGTTTATAAATTAGGTCATTATAAAACACACCAGCAGGCTGACATCCCGAACAGCTCTTTCACCCTCGAGCAAACAAACAAGTGATTCTGGAGAAGTTTGGGTTCTCGCAGCAGTAATCAACAAATATTTCCCAATCAGGCACTCATTATCAGGAGACAGACAATTATTTGGCAGTGTTAAGGTTGATACTGCTATTGGGGTCAGGTCTGAAAGGGGTCCTGGCTGAGATTGAGCTTGAGACGGATTTTGTCACCAGTTAATAATAGTTTCTGTTTATTATTTCCCATCTTCCATCAATATCACACCTGATGATGTTGAGTCTCGGCTGGATTTTATAGTCTGTTTGGGAGCACGACTGTAAATTAAACGTCGGGGCCCTTGTTGGCTGAAGGTCGCACTCGCTGTCTCGCTCCGCTCTCAGACGCCCAGTGTGGGCCGTTCTTCTGCGTCAGCATTACCGGAGCAGGCTCCCAGGCTCAGACTGAAGGGCTCTGTGGTGTTGGACGAGGGGGGGAGTGGGGGGAGCGAGAGAGAGAGAGAGCGTGAGACGCTTTGCCCTCGGCCACTGTCAGAATTTGAAGCAGGCCACTGAAAAACAGGAAGCGACTAAGGCAAGAGTTACAGCCTGTTTATGCAGCCCGGAAGAGGCGAGGGTCGCCGATTTCTACTGCTTAAATAACTTAAAGGCACTTATTGTATCTGTATTTACATAATACGGGAAATACATGTATAGCACTTCACCGCAGTCTAATAGTTTCCAAATCTACAAACGACTTAAACCACCAACCACCAGCCCAACCCATACTGTAGCCTCCGAAATAACCCTCGGCAAAGGACAGGTGACATCACTGGGGGATGACATCACTGGGGGAAGACATCACTGGGGGGTGACATCACTGGGGGGTGTCCCACGGCGTGGCTCTTTGGCCTGGTAACAGCAGGAGCCATTTGTCCAACAATAACTACATAATACTGAGTATGAAACTGACGGCGAATCTTAACAAAAACAGAAGCTGCTACTCTTCTCAATTTAGGATCAGCTGTTTCCTGAGGCAATCGCCTGCCCCCCCCTCTAAAAAAAAAAAAAAACTCCTCAAATACTAAAAACTGAACAATCAAGACATATTGCAGGCCCAGGCAGTGTTGGGAAGGTGACTTTTGCAATGTGATAGGTTACCGATTACTAGTTACCCAGTTAAAAATGTGACAAATAATGTGACTAATTTGATTACTTTGTCAAAGTAAAGTGACATATTACATTTGATTACTTATCTAACAAATGTCAGAAAAGTCGAGTTTTTTCCCCATGGCTTTGCAGACCCGCATTGTCTGAAAATATGCCAGTGGAAGCCATTTCTGCACAGCAAAAGACATAAAGCAACCAAATTAATGTTATGTTCTACATGCGAGTTTTTCATCAAAAGAGTATGTTATTTGTAATAACTAACATTTTGAATAGTAACTGTGATTTAATCGTATATTTTTCCTCAGTAACTGTAACATATCGCACCTACATTTATTTTGTAATTTAATTACATAAAGCTGTTACGTGTAACTAGTTATTCCCCAGCACTGAGCGTAGGTGACACATCTTCTACCGTCTTCCCGCTGTTCCCTCTCTTACCTCTGCCACCCCAGCCCCCCAGTAGCATTTTCTCTGCCAGCCACGGGATGTGAACTGATAACCTTCTGATCACAGGTACCTATCCCACAAAGCAACACCCCGCCGCAGTTTACAACCTCACGTATAATAAAACTTGTAACTGGTGGCTGTTTATCCAGAGACCCATTTGTGCTCCTGGTGTGTGAGAACCTCAGAAAAAACCTAACCTCCTTGAGAAGAAGCATTCCCAGTCTAGCAGGCTACTGCCGAGTAAGTCTCAGCGGTACAAGCTGAGTTACATACGGAGTTACACAGCATTACCATGGCAGGTCAGGTGTCGCCGCTGATCCAGGGCTCGAGGCCGCGAGCAGGGGAGCTCGAAATGAAACACCGTGTGAAATCCTGAGTCACTCCACATCGCGGGCACTAAAAATACAAACTTCGCAGATGTCCAATTAACACGTTTTCTAATTGCATGGAGGCAATCGTACAATTGCGCCACGGATTCTCACGGATTTAAATTCGAAGCTTATCCTTTGGAGTGGAGGTATGAGTTCTCTCTGAGGTGTGAGAGAAGGAACGAACGTGAGATATAAACTTTAATTGTGGAATGAAAGAAAATCTGCCAAAAACACAGACGAAACAAAGGTGGGAAGTATTTCAAGCAAACTGGATGTAAGCGGATGAAAGTCAGCGTCTTAAATAAAATAACCGTCATGATTTCTTAGTATCATGATATCGCTGGAAAAACAAGTTTGTTTACAGTGTGCATGTTTAGTCCTTGTATGTTTACAGCACGTGTGTTTAGCTCATGTATGTTTGCAGCATGTGTGTTTAGAGTAAGAATGTCAGGAGTTTGTGTAACAGACGTGAGTTTTCTGTGCTCCAGCATAACAGAAATTCGTCCTGCACAAACTGTTACATTAAGCATTTTGGCCACAGAGGTGAGGCCTGATTGTGGCTGCTTTCGGCAGCACTATATCTGTGCCGGCCTAAATATAGGGCTGGACACCTCCTCTCGTCTGAGCCCGGCCCCACCTCTCACAAGAGCAGAACGTACGGAATGTTTGCCCCAGTTGAGACGTTCGTCATTTTCACTGATTTCTCAAAATCACCTCTTAAGTGACAGCTTACATAGTATTCTCACGTATTATGTTTTGTAAAGCCACAGTGAAAGTGACAGGGGACAATCCTGGGATTTTTTTAGGGTCGGGGCCATACCTCATCACTAGCCAGTCATATGTTGTGAAACGGTGAGTGACGGGGAGAGGGGTACTCCGGGGGCCAATCAGCTTTCAGCAGGGGTCAGTGCCCATGTGGCTCCTCCCCCATATACACCCCTGCAAAGTGAGCCATAGAAGAGGAGATAACCAATAACAGAAGAACAGATCCATATACAGTTGCAGTAGCAGTAACATTAGCTAAGGGTTGAGGGCACATCTCCCCGCCGAGGGCAGTTTGGTGCAGAAGGAAACCCTGAGGCCCTATTGGACTGCGACGGCGCCTTCCTCACTGCGCCAGCAGCCATCTGCCAGCCGCTTCTCTGTTGCTATGGACACTGGCATGGCTGGGAGAGACCCAGTGGAGACTGTGGAATTAGCAGTACCGCTGATTGTCCATTGTGACATGTTTCAGATTGTACTGTAGCTATTTGGAAAAAGCACATTACCGTTTGTTTTTTCTTCCCCAATAGCAGACTGGATACATTGCATGTTTATATTCTATTTGAAGTCTATTGTAAAATCTTCAGTATCGAAAAAATTAACTTGAGAAGGATCTGCTTGGGGAACTCAGCGTTCTGAAGGAGCTATGATAAATCCATTAAAAAACCACTCCAAACATCTCTGTCGGATTCCCAACGGATCGTGGCACTAACAGAAGCCTTTGGGTCTGAGGGTGACCCAAGGTTAGAATTCCTCACTCTTAGCCTTGGTCCTTCACAAGAAAAAAAAAATACTTTCTCCAAGCAAGGACTAACTGCAGACTGGTCTTTCCCTGGAATTTACATTCTAGCAAGAGTTGAATTTGTATGTCTAAACTCCTGTTTTTTAAAGCAGCCTGTTTTGTGCTCTAAGTTACCCCAGTGCCATATATTTAATGCTATCTTTGTCCCTCAGGTAACAGGAGACCGGCGTCAAATTGCCTTCAGAATATAACCTGCTAAGAGATCTTCGACCCTACGCATGCTGCAGTGATTACGTGTGAATGTGCCCAGCCCAAGTCAGGAGCCGTAGCTATGTACAGCCGAACTACAGTCTTAAGTTGTTAACATGTTTGGGATAATAACCCTCAGTACTAACATTCTCTCTTGGACTTCCTTGGAAATTTTAAAAGCGATTACCAGTATAGGACAGCACTATAGATTAACACTCTATCCCAGTCTCCTATGGCATGAACCATTTCATGCACACAAATGCATCTATTATAGTTACTGTAAGAATGAAGGTAGGCAGGTCTGCCATGCATTTTGGGGTGACGAGTCATGTGACTGTCTTTGTGCTAATTTATTCCACCAATTATTTATCCCCTCTGTATATTAATGTAGCTATTGTTTGGACAGCATCCGTGGACCGGAGAGATCTTTATGTTGGACCTGCACATCAGTGGTAACAGGCATCCACCTACACAAGATGGACAAGACAAGATGAAGAATTAGATAAGATAAGATAAAAGATAAGATTTTGTTGGTCCTCATGGGGGGGGGGGATTTTCTTTGTTCAGCAGCAACAAAAAAGAAATTGGATAAAGTATGAATAAATACAACAAAGGATAACACAGGTAAAGACTCGTAAAGCGTTTGTCTTTCTCCCACCAAAACAGCATTTTTTTTTCATTTGTTTATTAAAAAGGCCCTTTTCTCTTCTGCATCCTCTCCAATCCCATTCACTCCAAAAAGGGAATTTCCCAATTGAATTCCGGGCCATCGCTGTGTCCTGTGGTTCTGTTCCTCGAGTAGAGCAGGATTTCCCAGTGTTCAGAGCAATAATCAGATATGGGGAAAAATAAAAATATTGAGAAAGAAAGGGTTAACTGCGAAACCAAATTAAGGTGGAAAAAAAGGTCTACAAAGATGACAGCAATTAATCATTTCACCAATCTAATTAAAAACAACGCTTTTATTTCGAGGATAATAAACAACTTCATTGCCTGATTAATTTCACTAGAAGATGTGCCATTTCTCAACTCTGTTATCCTATGTGTTTGATTTCTTTGATATCTGTTCGAATTAGCCAGTAACACAATATGACTTGCATTAAAGTAGTTCTTTCTTGAATATCAGCTTGTAGGTGTTATAAACATGGAAATATGGGCAGAGGTGGTGCTATAAAGGATTGATCAAAGCCATTAAAGGACTTAAAGGTAAAAAACCTATTTAAATCCTCAAACAATACAACGTGACAGGGGCAGCTGCCTATGTCGATGCGGAATGGGAAACGTTAGTAATGTAAGATGTAGTCCTGTAAAAAAAAAATTCCATCGAAGTTAAAAAGAAATGAGTTATTTGATCTTATATGCAATATAATTTAAGGTGCTGCCCCTGGTTGTAGAAACGGCTTTGATTTCTGCTGAGTAGGGGCTTCGTCACCGAGCAGAAGCAGGCCCACACTCCTTGTCCAGGGTCTCCAGTATGCCCGGCCTTGTCTGGCTGCAGGTGACTTAGCAGAGCACCGCACTCGCTCCCCATGAAGCGGGGGGATAATGAGAACTGTATGTTAATGGGCTCTTTGATGGGACCACGTGCTGTGATTGTGGGGGGGGGGGAACCATTCAGAGGGTGAGAAGAAAAAAAATCAGAAAAAAATCAGCTTGTTAAAATGCCCCCCAGTCCCCAAATGAGAAGTAAGATTCCTCATCAAAAAATGCCAGTTTCAAGGGTCTCCTGTATACACACACACACACACACAGTGTTTTATGCAGTATCACTCACTGCCTGAGAACGAAACACCGAAACTCTCATACAGAAAGCTGTAAATGTGTAAAAATGTGTTGTAGCTCTTTCTTTCATACTCACATAAACCCACAAATCCTCATACTGCCTTTAAGTGGACAGTGATCCACACACACGCATGGACACGCATGGGGGGCTGGCAGCCTGGCAATCCAGGCCTCTCCCTCCTCGCTCTGAGCCAGCGGGAATGAGGGAGTGCTCTGGCAGCCCTGCGTCCCTCGCCTGCCAATAAAGCTTGATGGAATTTGAATCTGGATCAGAGCGGAACAGACCTGGCAGCCCCTTTCTGACTTACCGCTGGGTACCTGCTGAGGCCAGGCAGCCCACTGTTGGGCAAACGTGTGGGGTTGGGTGGGGGGAGGCGGAGGCAATTACGATAAAGCACAAAAACAACTCTACGCCCTGCTTACGCTTCCCATTATCCACTAGGGTATAAACAGAGGGCGGAAAGAAGAGGGAGGACCAGGGAAGAAAAAAAAGAAACAAAAAAATGAAAGGATGACTTGAAAAATGAAGAACAGAGGCCTTGGAATACAACCCCACCCCAGCGAAATGTGTCAAGTAAACCCTGTGATGCCGGTAGTGCCGTCACATTTGCATGTGTTTGAAGCATCACAGGGATTCAGAATTAAAAGGAGAGAGATAGAGAGCGGCGCAAGTGGTTAAAGCCACGCGTTACAGCCGGCCCGATGACATATCGGGTCTAAATCGGAATGGGGAGGATCATCCAGCTCCGATCCTGTAACGCTCCCCCCGGGGGCTCATGGTGACGGGCCGCCGCTCAGACGCAGCGCCGTATTACACAAGTCCGCGGAAATGCGAAGAAAGCAATGCACGCCCACGGAACTTTAATAAATTATGTAGATTGGAAAAGGTAGGACCTCGTTTTGCATTTGGTGTTCAAGACAAAACAATACAAAACAAAACAAAAATAAGTCCTATTTTATAAGCAAAAATAACTTTACACGTGCACCCTATAAAACCGTTATTTTCATAATATGGGACATGACATATGAAACAGGAATGCTGTTTCGCTGCTTTTATGTTTCTATATTTTGCTTTATGTCTATATTATACATTCCGATAAATATCACTGGCGGGTCAAATAAACGTACGAATAATTTATGAATCAAATATCAGTAGCATTTGGATTGAAGTTTTTTTTAATGACCGTAAGCCTCCTAAAATGAGCAAGATTGCACATTGTAAAACACAAAAAAAAACTTAATGCTCAGCTTTATCCTCAAAAGTGTCACGACAGTTATCTTAACGTAATCCTCAGTCCTTTTCGAAATAGACGTCCTTTAATCGCATAAGGGGCATTTCCAGAAAAAAAGCGAAGCAAAACAGTCAGCCATGCTCATAACGTCACTGTTTATAAATATAAACTTATGAGTCGCGTTAGACTGTTCACTCCTTTCTTATACCGATTATTGAGACATATCCGGGCACAGTTTGTAGTATTTTAAAATGTTTATGATCGGGCAATATTTTAATAGTTAATATTGGCGAACAGCTGGCCGATCGCGCTTGCATTAAAGCCGGGGGGCGCGCGGCGTCCCGCTGAGCCCGGAAGCCGGAAACAGGAAGTGCGTCACTAAGTGGGAAATTCAAACTTTTCCAGATCGTGGCCTTGAAATTGAGTCTGTGGATAGACCGGTAGGTGTTTTTTTTAAAAAACTCCTTTTCGTTTTTTCCTTTTTAAATATTTGGCGAAAAGGAGGTAATAGTAAATAGGGTAGCTTACACTGTTGATATTTTGTTAACGATGGATGTGTAGCCGGCTGTATATGCACGCTCGCGGTGAGTTAGCTTGTATGTATTGTCTTTAGTGGAATTTTAAACGACCACAAACTCAGGAGAAGTAACTAGTCGCGGTTTGTCATCAGTCCGTGCAAATAAGTGACAGGGAAATTATCAGGAGTTGCAGTGTGGTTACGCCGACTTTGACGGCAATAACAATAATAATCATTTTCCAGATGCGCTGAACTGATCTGCATTATGTCTTGTTTCAGGCCGGACATTGACGCGTGTTCGGAAAGATGCCTGCGGACAGTAACGCGGAGCTCCTCAAATACTATGAGGTGTACGAGACCATCGGCGCGGGTATGATGCCGCATCTCATCGCCGCACCGCGTCTGCAGCTACATTTAGGAAACTAACTTGTTTTCTTGCCTCTCTCTATTTTTTTTTTCCAGGTGGTTTTGCGAAAGTGAAGCTCGGCAGGCATATTCTTACTGGAGAAAAGGTTGCAATAAAAATAATGGAAAAGAAGGACCTTGGGGTATATATTTCTGATTAGTACTTGTATATTCTTTGGATGTAATGATAGCTATCCGTAATTGCTTTTTTCAATACCAGGTCACTGTTAGCCTGGAGTAAATTAGAACTCGACAGTAGGCACCCTTGGGAGAGATGTCATCCCACTGCTGGGTGCATATGCGCTAATACATGCACGCACAATGAGAAACAGTTCCCACCAATATTTTTGTGCAAAAATCCGTGTTATACAGATTTTTACGTATGTATGTTCCAGTCTTCCTCCATTTTTTTAAGTAATGGTTGTCCAGCAGTTATTGAGGTTCACCGATGCTGTACAGTGCATTACTGCTAGCTGTCATCATGAATGCCCAGCCTTTCTTCACCTCCAGGTGGACCTGCCACGAGTGAAGACAGAGATTGAAGCCATGAAGAACTTGAGCCACCAGCACGTGTGTCGTCTCTACCAGGTCATCGAGACGTCCACCAAGATCTTTATGGTGCTGGAGGTAATGCTCCCTGCATAACCGGTAGAGAAGCCCTGTGTCACTTGACCGCAGATGGTAACCGGTGGTCGTTTTCAAACTGGACGTTTTTCTCTCAGTCCATGACTTGTCTTGAGTCTTGTCCCCTCCATTCTTGGCGCAGTACTGTCCTGGAGGAGAGCTATTCGACTACATCATCGCCAAAGACCGCCTTTCGGAGGACGAGACCCGTGTGTTCTTCAGACACATTGTCTCGGCGCTGGCCTACGTCCACAGCCAGGGATTCGCCCACAGGGATCTCAAACCGGTGGGGGCACCACCCCCCATGGGGCCTGTCAGTCTATATTCAGCGCATCTGCAACGTTTTGACGTCCCGTTATCCTCCAGGAGAACCTGCTGATTGACGAGGACCTCAACTTAAAGCTGATTGACTTTGGGCTGTGCGCTAAACCTAAAGTATGTTAACCAATCGACTCGCCTTTGTTTTCGACTGCAGTCACGTTTTCTCTCTGACCCCAATGGCTAATATACTGGCTAAAAACAGACTCCCATCTGTTGCTTTCCTCCTACCATTTCCATCTACCAGCCTACTTTCTAATCAATATATATATTATTATTTATATATTATATATATATATATATTATTTATTTATCTTTCTGGTGCAAAATTTTTGTACTTATCATATTCGCCACCTATTTCATACCATCCCCGAATGCTATGCTTATTTATTATTATGGAAATTATTGTATGTGATACTGTATATCATCTATATTTGTCTTTGCGTGGTTGTTTAATACGAACGACTGTATCGTTCGCAGGGAGGGCTTGGGTACGAGCTGAAGACATGCTGTGGCAGCCCCGCCTATGCAGCCCCGGAGCTCATCCAGGGCAAGGCGTACATCGGTTCTGAGGTGAGGGGTGCTCTGTCTCCCCTGAGCTCACGGGGGTGTTGGCTCCCACCCTATTTTTTTGGTGCCATGATCTTCTCAGGCTAGTAAATACGGTGTTAATAGGTGGCCGGTCCACATCCGGGGTTAAGATCAGTCTGACGCGGCAGGTTTGGGTTCCATCCTCTCTGGCGGTTTCCTCACAGGTTGTCGTCGCATCGATTGAATGTTTTATTGGGCGTGTGCATAGCTTACTCATTCAGCCACACCCAGTGCAAACAATCGCAGTATCAGCCTTAAAATAATTGCAGTTGTGTCATGACTGTTACATACATTACAGTTAACAGGAGTCATGCATGGATAGTAATGGCTTTGTAACCGGAAGGTTGTCAGTTTGAATCCCAGAGTCACCATTGGGCCCTTGAGCATGGTCCTTAAACCCAATAGCTCCAGGGACTGGCTGACCAGCCAGTGAAAAGTTTGGACACACTTGCCTATCAAAAGGATTATTTGTGCTGTTCATCGCATTTCGAATAATTATGAAGATGGCAGCATAGTAAAATAACGTATGGAATTGCGCACTGACCGATATTTAAGTATTTGAAAATGGTGGAGCGGGATTACCACATGCTGAGCACTCATTGGCCCCTTTTCCTTTACACTCTGGTGAAACTCCTCCCACATCATTTCAACTGACTAGGTCATGTGACGTGACACTCACACTACTTTGTTTGCGTTTCCGAACTCTGGCACTATATGTTGTTTTGGATTAAAGAGATGTTGGATGTGGTCGCCGTGGTGACGCCCTGCACCGGCCTGCTGCTAACCCTTGTTCCCTCAGGCTGACGTGTGGAGTATGGGGGTCCTGCTGTTCGCCCTGCTCTGCGGGTTCCTGCCGTTCGACGACGACAACTGCATGGTCCTCTACCGGAAGATCATGGTAAGGGGCCCGTGCTGGACCTCCCTGCAGTCCGTCATGGTGCAGTGGCTTGTGTATCTGTATGCCTTTCCTGTGTGTCTTTCAGAGGGGCAAATACAACAGTCCATCCTGGCTGTCCACTGGCAGTGTTGTCCTCCTCAGCCAGATGATGCAGGTAAGAGACCTTTGTTCCTCTCACCCTCATATTTGTCTTCAAACGACAGCAGATTTACCAAACGCTTTGATCCAAAGCAGCGTCCATTTTTTTTGAGGAAACGAGGTCTTAGTCACAGGACCAATTGGGGTTAAGGACCTTGCTCAAGGGTCCAACAGTGAAATCTCAGTGCCGACCTTGGGATTTGAACTGCCGACCTTCCGATCACAGACACAGCAACCTTTGGTGGTGTGCTTTAGCTTGTGTGTCACTGATTTCAGTTAAGTTTTTATAATAGCTTTTTCTGCAGGGTTTTTTTATGTAAATGAAGTTCCTGGGTTCATCCTGCAGGTGGAGCCAAAGCGTCGCATAACGGTGCGTCAGTTGCTGGATCACCCCTGGGTAATGAAGGGTTACAGCAGCCCTGTGGAGTGGCACAGCAAACACCCTGTGAGTGTCTCTACTTTCCCCCAGGTGTCTCACAGTGGAGATCTTTCAGTGTTCCCCAGTGTCGATTGTGGACTGTAGTCCAAAGTCCAATTTACTGTGTGAAGGTAATCAAATAAAATAACATTATCTGTACAGGAAAGACGCGTAATGAGAGAGGGTGTGGTTTTGCTATGTCGGCATCCTCAGAGTTGGGGGGGGGGGGGGGGGCCGGGGGCACCCTTTTGTAAACCATTTCGAAAAACCCCGAGAATAACACCATAACACATGTGCTTTACAGATGGGCCCCAAAGACGAGCAAGACAACACACAGATGGGGGTGGGGAGG
>JAODJX010000053.1:6624019-6635860 GCA_026776945.1 Isichthys henryi | reverse complement strand
GTGTGTGAGTGTGCCCTGCAATGGGCTGGCCCCCCATCCTGGGTTGTTCCCTGCTTCGTGCCCATTGCTTCCGGGATTGGCAGGTGGTAAAAGGTTGGATAATGGAGTTGCTTTGTGTTTCAGACTTCTGTTAGCTTGTATTCTAGTTAACTGTGATGGTTGTTTTCGTTCCCCTGTGATCACCACCCTGTCACAACCCCGAAGAGGCAGGTCGGCGTCTCCGAGCAGCAGAGGCCCAAGATGCACCCCAGCCCTGGCCGGGATCGGACTCACACCGAAAAGCAGGAGCAGAACAAGGAGAACCTGACCATCCTGGGAAGTAGCCAGAAGGACGGGGACACGTTCGTGCTTCCCGCCCCCCGCACCCCAGCTTCCTGTAGGAAGAGCACGCGATCCAACAAGGCTGTCCTCACCACGCCCACTGGCTGTGGGCCCCCCACTTACAGTCAGAATGGTGAGCTTTCCCTGGGGCTTTTCGTACATCCAAATCGCAGCCCGACCTCCGAAACTGGGGTAGGCAGCCCTGATCCTGGAGTACCGGTATCCAGGAGTTTTTCTATCCTACCTGATGAGTTACTATCTGCCTGAGGTCAGGGGTGGTTCTTCAGAGAGCAGGTAGGAAGGAAAACCTGCTGGACACCGACGCTCCAAGATCAAGGTGACGTACCCCTGCCTCAAAATAATAGGCTTTCTGGGAGGGGTAGTGAATTTGGATGGATGGATGGATGGATGGATGGATGGATGGATCATACATTTACGAGTATGGGGGGAAAAAAAGCATTTTCTCAGTAACCACCTAAAACAATATAATTAGATACTTTTAACACCACAAATAGAAACCTATTTTTAAGTCAGTGAACGATCTACCGTTTTTAATGGACCTACGTGGGTTTGCAGTGAGGCAAGTGTCAGTGTCAATAAAATACTAACTAATCCCGTTTTATATTCATAGTTTAATGATGTTAGCTAGCTATCCATGTGAAGTTGTTAAAATTTGCCACTTAAAGTAAGCTACAAACGACCTTCATGAATACAAATTTTAACTAGCACAAACATAAATTCTAGTAAAATATTTGACTACGTAAAACATCTTTTCATCGGTCAATTAGATGTCAAAAGCTATCAGTAGACTGAAGAGAACGTAAGTATGTGTTCTAGGGTAAAAAGTCCGTCATTAAAAGGTGGAAATGCGTGGTGTTCATCGGACAGCGGCGATATCTACGTTCATTCATACAAAGTCGGAAGCATCGTAAAATGTTGTGGCTTACTAGCCAACGCTGACTCTTCGTGTGAGCCAGCAGTACGTCTCCAGCTTATTCGCTCAATCCGATTGGCCTCTGCGTTGCGCTGTGGGCGGCGGCCGACTGCTAAATGACGGCCAATTAGCTTTTTGAGTTGTTGCAGTTACTGTAAGTAGTATTTTGGATTACATTTGCGAATAAATTGTAGTTATAATAAACTGATTTAGCCTGCCACTTCCATTTAAACTAATTCGCGTTTTACAAATTAGTATTTGTTATGCTAGGGTTTGTAATTATCAATTTAATCAAAGATAGAGTTTCCCATTAAAAACAGCGTAAGGCTAAAGTATGTTGTTAGTCATTAATTTTCTGTTTTAAAAACCACCGGCTTTTCTAATATTGGCTTAGATAAAATGTTTTATATGGGCAGGGTCCTTAGGTTGTGGTTGTATTTAACTGAGTAAATGCTCTTTTCAATTTTCTGCTTGCAAATTGTCCCTTTGCTCCCTGAGGAACAGCACTGAAGACTCCTTTGAGTGCTGGGGGGGGTTCAGTGCGCATGCAGCGTGTCTCGGGGGTGTCCGAGGGTCCTCGCGGTCTGCTGGTTTGTAAAAATAAATATCTTTGGTTAGTGTGATTTGATTGAGGTTTGGCGAAAGCAGCCTTAAGAAGGCTGACAGTCTTTGTTCTGTTTGCAGGAAATGCGTAATTGCTGGCGCATCAGCAGAAGTACCTGCCCTTTTACTGTGCAGTATGCAGGATGAGGATGTACGCTAATGCTAGCACACGTGGCTCAGCGTCGAGGAGGGTGTGACCTCCCGGTTAAGATTCGAATGAAGTGGGTCTACATTTATGTCTCCACTGGATTTAGGGGTTTGACATTTTGGAACCGGCTCCATTTATTGCAGATACTAGGATCTCTGAGCACGCCGGTCTGGATTTTGTTGTTGTTTTTCTGGACCTCAGCGCTTGCCGTGTTGACGTCTTCCATACCGAACGCGGGCGCTTCTTATGGAATCTTCACGCCTACTGTTGAGCAAATGGGCTGTGAAATTCCGAGGCGTGAAACGCCCCCTTCTCGGAAGCCAAATCCAGGCCCTTAAGCTGAGTGATGACTTAATAAGATTCTTAGATCAATAAGGAGCTTCAGGGGAGCACGGGGAAAAACGCAGGCTAGCTGGTGTTCCCCCCCACCCCCGTCTCTTAGCAGCAGCCCGACCCTCTTACCATGCATCTAATGCCACTCGGTAATCCTCATGCACCCATCCATGTCTCCACAGCTAACCGGGGCAGTGTCTCCAAAGAGCCTCCTCAATGTCTGGACCAGAGGACCCAGGGCCTCCTGGAGGTGGTAGCCCTGAGCCCAGAGAGGAGGTAATGAGCCCACTCAAGCTCTTTGCTAGCTCTGGCAAATAGTTCCACCGTTTAGCCTTTGTGATACTCTAGTTCGGTTTCTCAGCCCAGTCCTCAGGTCCCCCCAGACAGTCCACGTTTCTGCTCCCTCACAACACCTGAGCCAAACAGTCAAGAACACAGAATACCTGGCTTTTGTTCAAAAACGTCGAAGTAGAGAGAGACAAGGTTCTCTGAAGCAGTGTTTCCCCAACCTGATTTTCAGGGGCCCCAAGGCAGTCTACATTTTTGCTCGTTGGAGGGAGCAAAAACATGGATTGTCTGGGGGTCCCATAGGACTGGGGTTGGGAAACACTGCCGTCCTTTTCTTCCCCCACCACCAATTTAGGTGATCTGTAAAGTGCCATTTCAGACCATTGGGTCGACACAGCTGTAACTTTCCATTTTTGGGTGTGACTAATGTCCCATTTGGAGCTGATATTCAGGACCCCCACCCTTACAGGTCTCGGTCCCTAGACATGGCTGCCCCCCAAACTGACAGTGCCCAGAAGCGGAAGGGAGCCAAGGTGTTCGGCAGCCTGGAGCGGGGGCTGGACAAGGTCATCACCATGCTGACCCCTAGCAAGAAGAGGAGTCTGCGGGACGGCCCACGGAGGATCAAGGTGAGGCCCGGGTGGCGTGGTCGTCCTTCAGACCCAAACCCCCAGAATCGCGGCCTAGATGGAGTATGTCACTTGTTTCAGGTATTGCAGATATTTTTTTTTGTTGTTGTGCTGAATATGGCGGCTCGATGAACAGCACCTCGTCCTCGGAAGTTAGGGCTTTGCCTCTTGGCTCTGTGTTTTCCCCACCATGGCTTTCTTCCTTCAATCCAGAGCAGCGTTTCCCAATCCGCTCCTTGGGGACCCACAGTCGGTCCATGTTTTTGCTCCCTACCAGTCAGTCCACAATTTTTTTTGCTGCCTACCGCGAGCGGGGAGGGAGCAGAAACTTTGGCTGTCTGTGGGTCCACGTGGACTGAATTGGGAAACACTGCTCTATAGACATGGTATATCAACTGGCATTTCTAAATTTCTCAATGTGAATGTTGTGCCTTATCGCAGACTGACAGCCAGTCTAGGGTGTTTCCTGACCTGCATGCTGAGCTTCCTACTCTGGCTGCTGACGATCCTGCACTTGATAAGTTGTTGGAAGTGGTTATATGGAGCAGATGACGATGTGATGCGGAGAACTTCAACCTCCTGTTAGTCATACATTGGGGTCCTAAATAACAGATCTAATCCTCTTGCAGTCTGTAGTTATAAGCTTTAACGGGAGGCTGCTTTGTATACCACAAGCTACTGTGGTCATAATGCTTATTGACCTGGACCTGAGATGATTTCAGGCCAGCTGTAAGTCTGAGGTGTACTGTGCTCCCCTTCCAGGCCCAGTACAACGTCACTCTGACCAGCCAGGTGAACGCAGAACAGGTCCTCAACCAGATCCTTAGCATCCTGCCAGATAAGAACGTGGACTTTGTACAGAAAGGGTGAGCCGCTCTGTGTGATGTGCTGTGAGCACAGCGCCCCCTGCAGCTGTGCTAGAACATTATTATAGGTGTGGTTGCACAATGTATCATTTTCGCATCATTGCGATGTACGCATTTGCAATAATCATGTCGCATTTGCAATAATCATGTCGCATTTGCCAGCACAGCTTTGACACTTGCAGCAACACCACAAACTTTTTTGACGTACTGTTGGTAGGTATCAAGTTCTGTTTTGACTAAAGATTATTTTGGGTAATTTTCATCTTTTCTACTCACACAAATTTCACCTATCGCGATGTGGTATCATGCAGTCCTAATTAAAGGTATTATGAGTGTTTTTCAGAATTGGAAAAATCTTTGATCAAGTATGTTAAATATACAAGGATTTTCTGTCTCTTGGTGTGTCCTAGTACATCATACAATACACATACACTACTGGCCAAAATTTTTAGCATTTTTGGCCTTATGCTTTAAAAATTACTGCAGGAATACTGGCGGTAAAGTTTATAAACAGGGTTGCACATAACTGGTCCGCATCCACCTTTAAGAACGATACGTGTGACAATCGATTTTGTTTGCAAAAGCGCAAATTTTTAATTTTATGTGCATTTGTGCTGCTATGAAAACAAAATATAATGTATTTTTATCTTCATATGCTAGCTGGACTTCATTTGCGGTATTCGGGTTAAAATGCAAGGTATTTTCTTGTCAGCGCAAATAGCATTTGACGTGCAAGTACAAATGTGAATTTTTATGCACAACACTGTTTACAGTCAGAAGCAGTGTGGGATGGCGTGATGCATGAACGAACGAACGAACGAACGGGTGAATGAATGAATTGGGTGCATAAGTAAACAATCAGGGATGATGGTAGGAAGAGTCGTAGCATTACAGGTGACTCAAGTGTTGCCTTGGCCTGAGTCAAGGTGTCGGTCGGGTGTGCCTAAGCACGATGTGATGTCCCCGTTGCGCAGGTACACCCTGAAATGCAGCACGCGCTCGGACTTTGGTAAGGTGACTATGCAGTTCGAGCTGGAGGTGTGTCTGCTGACGAAGCCAGAGGTGGTGGGGATCCGGCGGCAGCGGCTGAAAGGGGACGCCTGGGTGTACAAACACCTGGTGGAGGATCTGCTGTCCACCTGCAGAGTGTGAGGGTGCTCTCCCGGCAGGCAGGCGGCCGCCGCGCTAATTTAACACCCCGTCACGCGTACGCATTGTCCGTGGTCAGATGTTACGAATTCTAAGCTACACATCAGTGTTTTCGGTCGCGATGCTTCTTCCCTCGTCTTGTGATGCTGCCATTTCCTGTAACCTTTGGCTTCTCGTTTCATATTTTTGTCTTTTTTTTAAATATCCACTAATATTGTAATATAAAGAATAAATTTCAGCTCTTGAATGAAAGCTGGTGTTTTGTTTCTGATTGGTCCTCTTGGACGGTTTATAGCCGCTGTTTGATTGCTGCCTGAGTTGATTCATGTTCCTTTGATGCTCCCCATTTGTGCCACCCACCCGTATCAGGTGACTCCTTCATTTGCATGAGGCAGCCTCTGTCTGCCTGTTCTTAAGTGGGATTTATGAGGGTCGTTAATGGGAACCTCAGCCTTGCCTCCTGCAGTTAAACTTCACGTCGGATGATATGGGCTTCGTGGTAAATTACTGTCCCGTCCCTCCAGCCTCAGTCACGTCGGGGGGGGCTTTAATCCTGCCCATAACATAGAAAGCAAAGAGCAGCTGTGGGCAGTCTAGAGCCGGTTCTGTATTTTATTTTCGTATGATGTGTAATGCTTTGTAAATGGGTGTTTTCAGGTGGTGGTGGTGGTGGTGGGGAGGGGGGTTCAATGGGTTTCCGGTGATGGTGTCTTGGTGAGGGGGCCAGAGTTCAGCTAGCTGTTAGCTTAGCATCTTGTTGGTGGCATCACAAGGTGCACGGGGTGGGCGACTCTTCTGAAGAGACGTAGATCGTACCCAAGTTGCACTGCAAAAGCTGGAAATAAGTGGGTGAAGTTCATCGTGCCGGAATTTGATCTTGAAACTTTGCGTTGCACCCAAGTGATCTTATTGATGTGGACTAAGGTGGTCGGTTAATGTTTCATGGTGAGAACTTCCCACTCTTGGTGGGTCTTTGGAGTGTCTGTCTTCAGTTGGTACATTTTTTTTTTTTTTTTAATCTTAGTATCATTCGTCAGTGCAGCAGGTTTGACAATGGATTTGATGCAGGAAACCTTTGGTTTTGAGTACTTAACTCTAAAGCTTATATGAGATGCTATCAGGCAAGGATTTTAGTCAAATTTATATGCAGTTTCTTAGCAAAGAACCCGAGGAATTGAAGAATCTCTAACCGTCACTTGATGAGCTATTTATTTTGTAAAAGCAATTTTACAAAATGTTTCACATCCAGTATCCCATCTGGGATGATACTATATTCGTTCCCTTGAACATTACTCTGCCTTAAAAACCTATTAAGATGTTCTTATTTTTTCATAATTGCTTGCAAAAAAGTTGGTCGTTGAATGAACTTGCCTATGCACAAATAATGATCTATTTTTAACTTGCAAAACCGGCGAAGGAGTATTTTATATCTAAGTGGTTCCTATTCCCCATCTGCGTGGACACTAGGAACTGTAATGTGCTGTGGATAGTTGGTAGAATTTATAAAGATTTATTTCGTTAGGCGGGACTTGATTAGCATAAATACTGGACTGACTCACTCAGGCATAGAATTAAAAACCTTAATTATGTTGTCATAGTATCTTCCTGCTCTCTGCCGCCAACCATCCCATCCATATGTTCTAGTCATCGTTGAGAAACTGGAATGGAATTGGGAAAAACAAAAGTGCTGCTTTCCCATGGTTTTGTAGAGATGAACGCTAATAAACATTAGTCGTAATGTGGAGAGAGTGCCAAGTTCTGGGGTCTACAGACAAAGAGGCTCGAGGTCGGAGAGAGCCGGCTGTGAACTGGGCCGCCTTCAGCTTTTACCCCAGACTCCTGCAATGCACTGTGGGCCGATGGGCCCTTTCCTTAAAAATCGCCGAAGGACGAGTAAAACTAAAACGCCGTGTCCAGTTATCATTGACTGTTTTATGTCGTTTCTTTGGTCTTTGGAGATTTCAGGTATGAGCTCAGAAGGATTTGATCTCCAGCCAGCCAATCAAAATATGCGTATTACGCTACGGAGAAGCACAACATGTGTTTGTTTGTATTATAAAGCGAAGAAATTATTCGACGTGGAAAATAAACAATAGCAGGAATGAACGCGGAGGGCTGTCGGGTTACAGTTCCAGCCCATCGTTCACTGAGATTCTCATATAAATATGGATAGTTTTGTGCAGTGTTTAATGGCATTTTTATGTATGCGATTGAAAGCTTTTGTGGGGTGCTGTTGTGGGGGAGGGGCGACTTTACTGCCATGAAGAGGGGGGGCCGGATACTAGCATAAGCTATTAAGGTTGGTGCTGATCAGATGGCGGTTGAAAGAGCCAAAGTGAATTAAGTCAGAATAGCATCTTTAATGGCGCTGATTTAGAAGCGCATTTTTAACATCTGATCCCTTCGGCGGCCCCCTCCCCCAAACGCCCCCGTCTTCCTTGGCCCACCACTGCATCCATTCACGGTGTTCAGTCTTATCAGCCAGTCCTTGCACACCCATAGCTGTCTTTTGCTTTACTTGGCTTTTCTCATACGACCCCTACATAACCTCCTTCGCACTTAAAGCCCGCTTTCTATACGTACGGCCAACTCTTTCCGTTTCACGACCGTCCTCTGTTTCTATCATTTCTAACACGGCCGGCCGGAGGGATCCTCAGCTCCCTCTGGGGGTGCTCTGTCGTCGCGTACTTGTCGAGCCTCCTTGCTTCGTAACGGACTGGGAAGACACCCAGGGAGCTGTTAGGTGGCCCTGCCCTGACTGACCAATGAACATTTCTGTACCCAGTACCAATCCACCGACGCACGTGTAGGGTGGTGTTTGCGAATCCGGTCCTCAGGGATGCGCAGACATTGTGGTTTTTGCTGAAATGTGGACTGTGGGGCAGGGAGCACGGTGGGATCAAAAACATGGACCGCTGTGGGTCCCCGAGGACTGGACTGGGAAACACTGGCACAGGGTGTGAGGAGGTCCAGCCTGACACTCTGCGTGTGAGGCAGGTTCCTCTTTCCCTGCTGACAGCTCGAGGTCTCTTATCCTTCCTTTAATTGGTCCTCAGATGGCTCTCTGTAGACAAGCTCATTCATCACAGGCCTGTACAGCTAGATAATCCCACAGGGGGAGGAAGGGAGTCGCCGTGGTGATGGGGGTGGGGTATTTGTGCCGCTTATACATGTCAGATGCAGGGGGGCGGATGAAAGAGCGGACTGGGCCCACAGACACGCGTACACGGCGAGCCGTTAATGAAGCTATTAGTCTAACAAGCCGGACACAGCCCCGTCACTGGCACAGGGATTGGGGGGGGTGCCACAATGTCTCCTTAAAGCTTTTTGTGTGTCATTCCCAGCCTGTAACAGCTTTTCACCCGAGGAGGGGGCCCTCACCCTTAAGCGTCACCCCCCCACACAGGGCGACCGCTCCAGCAAAGATCTGCTAGAATTATAAGCATTTTTCTCAGATCAGTTTAAGTACAAACCTCTATTTAATATATGTATTAATAATTTTTTTTTATTCGTTCTTGATGATTTTCCCTACTTAACAACCCAGAGTCGGATAATCTAGCATCAGTTTATATAGCGTGCAGCCCGATCCAAATCCATTATCCAAATTTTGCACAGCATAAAACCTTTTACATTTACACATTTCACATACATGTGGGTATTCCTCAACCATTTCATTTGCTGTGCTGTTCCACTTGTGTGTCTCTCACGTTGGGTTATATAAGCATTTGTATTTTGACGGATGGATTTTTTTAAATTATCACATGCACATAAGCACATTTTTGTTCAAATGTGTGTTTCACCTGATACATAGGCATTGAAAATAATGTAATGAAATTCATGTTTATACAATGCATATGGATCTGATCGTGATGATGGTAGGGAATTTATTCTTGATGATTTCCCATCCAGTGAGCAGCCCCGCACTGGTGATGACAGAAGTGTATGGCTGCATCTGCCCATCCTTCCCTGTGTCCGTCTGCTACGCTCTGATCCTGGTCAGGGCTGCAAGGCAGTGCATTCACTCATTGTATCATAAGTGTTTTATCCCTGGCTGACTGTACCAAGCCAGGAAAATCGTGTTGCTTATGTTCACGTTAAAAAGGAATTCTACTGGATGTATATCAGGGTGCGGAATGACGTTCCAGAAAGGGAGGCTGGTTACAGACTGGACTCCCGGTCACGGATCAGTACACTCAGGCGATGCTGACCACAGCCTGTGGATCCAAGGCAGCTGGAGCCCAAGCGCCTGCCAGATGTTGGGCGACTCCTTGGCATCCCATGAGCCATTGGGGCACTCGACTCTGCCAAGGCTCCGCGGTCACCCAGCCAAGTGCCTCGTCCAGCTGGGTGCCGCGGTGTCGAGTGCCGGCCATGGAGCTGATCCCGGAATGTGGCTACCCTCCCAAAAAGGAAGACCCAGTATCGTACGCCGCAGCCTGAGCCCGATACGGCAGGCATCCAGATACGCTGCTGATGTATATACGTGCCACGTGGTCATGGCTGGCATTAAATGGGCTGCTGGTGTATGAGCAGCCAGTGAATTTACACTGCATGGATTAATGCTGTGGTGCCATTATGCAGTAGAAAGTCAACCCTGAATAAGATTTGTGGTTACAGAGGATGGACGGATGGACAGATGGATGACATACATACACATACTCTGTACGTCTCAAACCGGAAGTCACCGAATCTGTCAACTTTAAAAAATTACTTTTATTTTCAAGAACCGATAAAATCATGGCAAGTATTTACAAATAATTAAATCTTGTCTCACAGTACAGGTACATAAAACGAGGAATTCACAAATGACACCCGCTTAGGTGAAGAGTCACGTATCTGATCGAGCTGCCGTCCCCTTTCCTTGCAGGTATAAGGGGCCAGCAAGCCCCTGCGAACAGAACCACTCAGATCTGACACATAAAACCCAGAAACGGAACCAGCAAGAAACCATTACAAACTGGATATGCAATGATATTAACAATGACTATATAAACCTGAAAAATAACCCTAATATTGAAATCACTATATGCAGCCTGGACAATTCCAAAATCAAACGAAAGTTAAAGGAAAATCCAGTGATTTGATATCTTTGGCAAACTGGCACTCCTGTAAATACATTCAAATATTCAGACAGCACATGACACAATGAAAGAACAACAGATTTGTTTTCAACAAATTACTAGAATACTAGAAAGACTAGAAAATGTAAGAAAAACATACAGTTTTCTTAAGGAAGCATTTGTTTCATTGAATATTATTCATTTTTTCATTGTTGTCACTCATTCGAAGGCATTTTAATATTTTCTGCTGTTTTGTCTTTGAAACAACATTATGCTCAAAATATTTTCGACTTTGGTGGATCCTACAGATATGTGGTCGGATTTCTGATTCCCTTAATAGAACATGTCAGGCAGTTAACGACACCTCTGTACCCATCACATGACCATCTTTGCTTCTCATTGGGGGATGGAGATGAAAATTTCACTACCAAAGCAGAGAGGAGGGCTGTGGGTCTCGGGAGCTGCACAGACGACAGCCAGAAGGTGGTGTCTGACACTATTTAGTTAACGTTTAGTCTTGAGCTGATCCCAGTGCGCACGGTGAGGGTGACAGCAAGTGAGGAGCAGCTGGCTTTTTCACAATGATGCAGTTTCACTAATAGCGTAGTTTCTGATTTCAAACCCCGAAAAATTTGTCATAAACAGTAAACATCTTGAGTGATACTGCGGCAATAACTCCAGATACAACTGAAGAGCGAATTTCTACAACTCACTCAGTCCACGGGATACATTTTCAAGAAAGTTTCTGTGCAATTAGTGAGTTTTGGAAATTTAAAGAGAGTTTTTCATTGGATAACGACTGAGTGAGATTTGGTTCCCAATACTGTTACATATGATGAGGAGGCCTGATTTTAGCTCACTGGCCGTCTCATCAGAAAAACAACAAAAAAGAGCGAGTTTTGGAAATTAGCTCTTCGATTAATGGATAGCTGAATATTCAACCAAAACACCATCACTGAGAAATAAACTTGAACGAAACAATTCCCGGAAATGATATCACTCGGTCGATTTAGCATCGCACGCTAGTGATGTTTTCAACAGGATCAACCATGTCTGAATTTTGATCAAGCCTGGTTGTGTGTGTGTGTGTGTGTGTCTGTGTGAGAGAGAGCGTGAATGACAATGGAGCTCAAATCACTGCCTGACCCGTCAAAGTAGAACCATCTCATTTGTTAATGGTTTCATCCATTTTTTATTTTGCTATTTACCCTAGGATACTGACTAAGCTGACTGAAATCCTGGTCTGTGCATGCATTTGAACGTACTGCCTGTTCAATAATTCAACCGATAGGCATTTTCATATTCTATGAATCCCTATGCAGCCTTCAGGACTCTGAATTTAAATATGTCTAATGCCCCATATCCAACAATGTAATCATATTTCACAGGGAAACGGAGCACTTTAGGAAAGGTCAGGGAATCCGATCGGCGGGGTGGTCGTAATAGTCGTAATCCCACTGTCAGGGTGGGAGGGGGCATCCCTGGGATGCAGACGTGGCGGGGGCATATC
>JAODJX010000053.1:6581104-6599480 GCA_026776945.1 Isichthys henryi | reverse complement strand
CTCCGAATTAATCTATCTTGAATGTTTATTAGTGTGGTGTTCTGTTGACTTCAGCAATTTAACTTTGTTATAACTTTCAAATTTTATAATTCATGATATTAATAGAATTTTAAATTTCAATTTTCCATATCACCCTGAAAGCCATCTATCTTTATAATCCCAAAAAGTACGAAACTCACTAAGCCGCACGTGTGAAATTAATTTAGATTAAGGGCTGATTTGCGATGATGGAGATCGCTGCGGGAAAACTCATGCCGCTCGAAAGGGAGTCCATTACAGCCCCGTTCCCCTCCAGCTCTCTGCATCACGCATGCATAATGCCATCTCTACAGAATCATCCGGAAATGCATCAGTAATGCTACACATACGCAGAGCAGCATCAGTAGATCCAGTTCTCTTTGTGTATTCCTAAACTACCTTCATGGGACGCAGCTCCAATGCCAGTTCCCTGCCAGTGTCATTGATGTTTTATTTGATTCAACTATACTGCAAACACATCTGTTTAACTGTGTGTTGTCTATTGTCTGTGCTCTGAGGGCACAGAGATGGACTGTGTGTTGTCTATTGTCTGTGCTCTGAGGGCACAGAGATGGACTGTGTGTTGTCTATTGTCTGTCCACTGAGCGCACAGAGATGGATTGTGTGTAGTGTATTGTCTGTGCTCTGAGGGCACAGAGATGGACTGTGTGTTGTCTATTGTCTGTGCTCTGAGGTCACAGAGATGGACTGTGTGTTGTCCACTGTCTGTGCTATGAGGGCACAGAGATGGACTGTGTGTTGTCCACTGTCTGTGCTATGAGGGCACAGAGATGGACTGCATGTTGTCTATTGTCTGTGCTCTGAGGGCACAGAGATGGACTGTGTGTTGTGTATTGTCTGTGGTCTGAGGGCACCGAAATGACTGTGTGTTCTATTGTCTATGCTCTGAGGGCACAGAGATGCACTGAGTGTTGTCTATTGTCTGTGCTCTGCTGGCACAGAGATGGACTGTGTGCTGTCTATTGTCTGTGCTTTGAAGGCACGGAGATGGACTGTGTGTTGTCTGTCCTATTTATCATCTGTTCTTTGAGGGCACAGAGGTGGACCATGTGTTATTTATCATTGGTGCTTTAATGGCACAGAGATGAACTGTGTTGTCTTTTGTCTGTGCTTTGAGAACACCGAGAAGGAATGTGCATGGTCTATTGCCTCTGCTTTGAGGACAGAGTGTGCCCTGTGTACTGTCCCTTACCTATGTTGTGAGAGCCAGGCTGGTTGGGAGGTTGTTGCACTTTAGTCCGGATGATCCTACAGGGTGAGACAGAAGGAAACTAGTGACCTCACTGTGCCTCAGGGAGGCAGGAGATGTGGAAATACTTGTCGTTGACAACCATCTCTATTCATTCTGCAATTACACCTACAGTGAGTATGTTGGTTCAGAACTGCAGAACTGAATGTTGCCAGTTCGAATCCCGCGTTTGGCCCTTCACTAAAACCCTTAAACCCAACTGCTCCAGCGACCGGCTGAGCCTGCTTTCCCAATCGTGTGTTACCTTGGATAGAAGAATCTGCTCAATAATTAAATATAATGTTGTAATGAGGGTGTGTATGGGATGTATGTGTGGGTCTATGTCTATAAATAATACAGGAGAACACAAATAAATTCATAACAGAGCAAAAAAGTACAGCTAGAATTGTGTTGGATGCTGGGACTGAAAGGCGCGGCGCATACCTGTTGATGGAGCTGACGCTGGGCACCGTGTCATTGTCGCACACTCTCTCGGCCAGCAGCCTGTCCCTGATCTCCCATGCAAACATGGTGGGGTTCTGCCGCTTGTAGTCCGCGATTTTATCCACGACTTTGGGTGTGGCCACCTTCGGTTTGGACCCGCCGATGACCCCCGGACGGATGCTGCCAGTCTCATAGTATCTGTAGTGGTGCGATGGGAAGATGGGGATAAGACTGGCTAGAGAACTGGTTCCGTTGGACTGATTCTCATGACCGCAGCTGGATACACATGGTCGTATTCTAGAACTTGGGATACTGTGACTTTCTGTCCTCATCTGGAGATCACATCCTGGCCAGGTGGCGAAGTGAGTGTAATTACTTATAAAATAATCCTTAAGCAGAATAAAACTGAAAGAACTGCCAGGACTGAGGGGGTTTCCCGGTCCCAGCATCTGCGAGGGCCAGGAAGGAACGAAAGCAGCAGATGGTTACTCAATGGGGGCCGAACTCTGGACAAGGATGCCAGGGCTCAGCGTACGACGGCCCTCCCCCACCAGTCCCACCTCAGTGCCTGTCACACTGCTGACTCCCTGGCTGCAAGCCCGACCGAACCCCGCACACGTCAGCAGTCACATAAACCACTTAGCAAGCACACACATGTACAAGCCCTGGCATGCGCAAACCAAACTCACCGATACACACAATCAGGGTCAATATCAGGACAGTTACACACGCTGGCTCCCTGAGACAAGCAAACATTCTCGTTCACACTCCTTGACACAAAAGCACATTTAACCAGCTGAGCCAATACGAATTTCAGCATTGCCACTCAGCCTCTGAAAGGCCCAGTGTTCCGGATTTGCGCCAATGTCCAAGAGCAACTAAAAATGAAGCCGCAAAAAGCCATTACTTGCTGCTCCCAGATATGAGAAGGACAGTCCAGTCAACATCGGAAGTGATTCTGTAGATTCTAAGCCAGAGATCTAGATATGGGGCATAAAGTCAGAATGGGGAGGTTTTTTCCCCCCTTTTCAGGTTTTCAAAGTGTCCACGCTCCCAGTAATAAAAAAGTGATGACCTTACGCTAAACTGTGCCCCGCAGCGGAAATATTTAATTTTGCGTTCAGCGATTTATCGTAACTGGGGCTCGGCGGCCAGGTTTGGCTTTTATGCCGTCTGATCGGCCCGGTGACGGATTCAGGCGGCCAGCCTGCTCCGCACTCCCGCCAGGGGCAATTGTGAGGGTGTTCAGCGTAGATATGGGGGTATATCCTGCCAGCGGCGTGGAGGCGAGGGAGGTGTCACCTGCCCAGGATCTTGCTGACGCAGCCGTGGCTGACGCGGAGCTGCCGCGAGATGTCGCAGGGTCGCACACCCTGGTGCGCCAGCTCCACGATGCGCTGACGCACCACGTCTGGCAGGGGGCGCCCATTCACAAAGACCCCGCCCAGCTGGTTCACCCCGCCGTGTCCTGCGGGAAAGCAGAGGCATGATATGAGTACCCCATTAAAACCAGCATCCTTGTGCTTTTGCCCCTTGGAGACGCTAACTTTTAATAAACTAATAACGAAACCCCCTGTTAAAGCAATACAATTCATAATTATTCAAAAGTACTTAGCAAGGCTATCAACAATGCTTTTTTTGTGACAATTAATTTGATAAACCCCAACTATGGTATTGCATTATGCAAATATGCCAATAATTGCTTTGCAATTAATAAGGCGCCTTTTGTTAACTGATCAGAGATAGACGAAGGAGCGGAGGGACACCTGTTTTTTTTTCTCCCGCTCAAGACATCGCACGGAATAACAATCGAACATTGCTGTCCCTGGAGATCAAACCATTCCACTCCACTTCCATCTCAGTCTCCGGTGCTAGTGGTTGAGTTTCATGTGGATAAGTACTGCCCCTAGTGGTCATATCTGACATAGCCATTGTCTCGCCTGGAAGTTGTAGATTATGACCTAACACAGGATGATTACAGTGATATCAACAAACACACTTTTTAAAAAGCATTTTTTAATAGCCAAATTCAAATACTTAAATGTAATGTACTTAAATTCGTAATACTGAAAATGACTCACATGTATGCAAATGTTTGTTGGCGCCCAGATTATCTACAACACTGACATCCTAGCAGAATTCATTGAAGAAAAGGTGCATTCATAGCACTGAGCCAAACAGCAGATTCCAGAGTTTAGTCATAGACACAGTAATCAGTCAGCTTTACTATGCAATGGAATTCTTACTCTGCAGGTCGTTCTGGCCTCCAGCAAACACAAATTAAACCCAAAACACAAGTACAAATTAAGGAGCCTCAAAGACAATAAATATGCAAACGGTTATGATACGGTGCAATGCAAAATCAACATAACGTGCCAAATAATCACGTAAACACAAAATGCAAGTGTTGCAAGTGTTAAATATGATTTTACCATATCTACACCAATTTTACACTTTACATATTTGTACACCAACGCGGATAATAGTAATCCTGCATAGAATAAAGAAGGACATAGACACTAAAATGCACAAATAAAAAATAAAATAATACTCAGTCGTTCTCTTATCATGTAAATACTTAAGCCTTATGGTGCTTTTAGCATGGTTTAGCATGCTGATGTGGGACTGGAAGAAAGCTGAGCTCCTCTTAGCTCGAGAGCTACTTCTACGCTTGAGGTAAGGATGAGGTCACACATTCTGGGCTCACGCACACGCCGTGGGGAGGGCACAGGCAGACATCAATTTCTCCAGCAGAAACAACCACTTAAGAGACTTAGGAGGGTGCAGCTGTTAAGGCCTTCAGGCCTGATGACATAGGCATGCTCGGAGAGGGGGGCAACGGAAGAGGAATTCGCCTGGCCCCCTGGACCACAGACCTTCAGCACAGTGATATTCAAGGCCCCAGAATGATAAACCACAGAATTATCCTTTATTGCATTTACATGTATTTACATGCAGTATTTAATCCGATTCCTTATAGAAACAAGTTTGCAAAACGTGGCTTTTTGTGCTGTGAGTAGAACCGCAAAAGCATCTTTTGTTTGATGTTCTGCAGAGGTGAACTTGCTAAAGCACTTAGAAAACTCTAATTCATTCAGTCTATCCCCCAATAACTATCTATGACATACTTGTGAAGCAAATCCGAGTGCAAACTGGATTTTTAAACGGTTTCATTGCGGTTCCGGCAGAGCTCGTTTCAAACTTTCAAAAAAATTTGACCATTATAGCTATTCAGCTAAAAGGTTAATAAAGCAGTCTCTTAATATAAATTTGTATAAATAGAGCTTAAAAATAGACCTGCTGAGGTCATCACGGAGAGTTACGGTTAAGTAAATAAATTGGCAGTCACTTGGTGTGTTAAATGTTTTAAAAAAGAGAAGTATTTTGCACAGAAGCTTCACTTGAAGAATGATGTTGGAGGCCAGTCTTATGCCGTGAGTGGAAGACAGAAAGTGCCAGAGCATCTGGATGGATGCACAAGTTTAGCCCCATTGGTTGTAAAGCTGATCTGCGGACCATGACATTCACTTATTATACAACAAAACGTGGTTATTCATAAATGTAAAGCTTAAAAAAACATTTGTGAGTTTTCCCTGTCAGATGCCAGGCTATGCTTCATCTCAGCTGTTAGGTATCTGTTATGCGTTTTGTTTAATACTCAGAGGCTACTACGTATAATTAAAAATATGGTATACGGAATTATAACCCACGGCAGCCACTTACTTGGCTAAAATGACCATTCGTGCGGTTATAAAATTGTTCAAACAAGCCATTTTATTTTGCCTTAACAAAACCCTATACGTTTGATGGTGTCCCCGGAAGATTCACGCCAGATCAACATTTCCATCTATGCGGGAAACTATATTGTCGTTTCCCCTTTTTGGTTTTTAATTTCGATCGAGTGTGGAAAATGCGGGTCAGAGGGAGGAAATCAGATTAAACTGATTTCAGTGTTTCATAGTTTACTTAAGTACGCCTGACACGATATTACGATACTCAGCGTCTGCAGAGTCAGTGCATCGTGTAGCAAATCGCAAACGTTACAACAACAGGAGCAAGATAATTAAGGGAATTAAGTACCGCAAAGTAAAGAGAAGGACTACGAGTTTGCGCCAGTGCTGGCAAGCCTCAATATGAATAACCAGCGCCAAGCAACCAAGGAAAACTTTTTCTACAACTTTCTCCCACTTCATAACCATGCCGACATAAAAAGGCCTATGTTCGTGCAAGGCAAGGCTGCACCTTTTATCCAAAGAACACGCACGACGAATAAGCCATGTTTTGACGTAAAACTGAAATTAAAAACAAAAATGTACAAAACTTAAAATTTTGCTGTTATTTCATTTTTACATCCTAAGTATTAAAATTATAGCCGCCACAACAACAACAAGAATAAGAATAATGTAACCTAGGGATGCCAGAGATACGGCCGCAATACAATCGGGAGCGTGATAAGTATTTAGAAGATGGATGGTTGGATGGATGGAATGGATGGATGAAAGCACAGATAATAACATATCCCGTCGTATAAAAATCAATCGTTTTTTTCCCTTCCTCTGCAAGCAAATAACAAAATAACAAATATTGACACAAAAATAATGCTTGAACACACGAAAAAAGTTGGAGTTTCATTTAGTTTCGATCGGCCTCGCCGCATGACCAAATCCCGCGTGACTGTAAAGTAGGGCTTACGTTTGCTGTCTGGAAAAACATGGAAAAATTAACATCATTGTCCAAATACCAGTATCGACGTACTGGTTAAAATTACGTCGCACTAAGCAAGCGGGAGTCATTCACTTTTGCTTTTAAAATGCGAGGGAAATTGTCTGAATTAGGCCTACTTAATTGGATGCTTGCTATATAAACAATTTTATAATCAGTAATAAAACTTGATATTCCAGAACTTTCACTAATAAAGTGGAAATATATTTTAAGTGCTTTATATGGAATATTTTCGGAAAAAAATATTTTTCACCTATGCAATTTATACATGCATGTTTCAATAGTCTATTAACATAGTCAGATGTAAAAATCTACTGTCCGGTTCCGGAACTAATTTCAAATTAGCTACTAAGATTAACCTCTAAACGATAAAATAATCTGCCGTAGATCCAGTAAGAATATAAACCTTCTTCGATCCAGGTTATAAATTACACAGGAATTATACGTTATAATATTGATTTATTTTTAATTATAGACATTTAATTTTCCTTACGTGAAAGTGAAACATTCGCCACATATAAGAGACCCAGGCACGCCGCTCAGTTTCCAGCACAAATCAAGCGTGTAGTTTTGCGTCACATTGGATAAGAGTGACAGGTCTTTCCAATCTGTTGATAAATTTACTGTTTCAAAAGGTCTGTTATCACTATTCGTTGTTTTGCTCTTTCCAGCTTTACCACAGCCGAGCTGAGAGCGCAGGAAGGAATGGGATTATAGACAGCATTTTAAAAACCTCCATGTCCAATTCAGCGTTTAACTCGCGCAGCGGTTACTTTGCCGGGGATACTTCTGTCCTTTATAAAAGTGTAACCGCGAATCGCCCCTCATATTCAGGTAAAATAATAATAATAATAATAATAATAATAATAATAATAATAATAATAATAATAATAATACAGTTATAAACAGCCCACAAATGCATATTGACAAGTAAAAAAATATGGATCCGCAATCTGTATTGTGTAATAAAACATGTTTACTTTAAACCATTAATAATGATCAGGGTTAGGATTATTGCCGCTACTATACTATACTACTATACTAAACTACTATTACTACTACGACTACTACTACTAATAATAATAATAATAATAATAATAATAATAATAATAATGCTTAATCGCACCAGCATCATCACAATATATTAGAAAAAACACTTGACAATTTTTAATTCTATCTCTAAATCGGGGTCGTGGATTTGTGTGGGAAAATACGGGTTAAACTATCGATCCATTGCAGCGTAACTAGCACAAGTGGTGAGAAATACACTGAACAACACACAGTAAGCGGCTGCGAGACAAGTGTGACTGCCGATGACAGCATCGCGAAACCGGAGAGGCCTTTGCGACTTAAAGCTGAGGTTAACCGCAAACGCAAGGGGCCCGGCGCCGAACCGATCAGGCTCTCAGCCGCAGAAGCGTTACGGGTTTAATGAGAGCGTCACCGCCGCCGTCCATCGCCGTAATAAGAGAGGTGCTGCTAATAGTAATCTATCGATCAGTGTTGTTAGTAAGAGTAATGCGATTTAGGATAGTAGCTAATGTTTGTCTCACGTCAACAGTACGCCAGGTTCATTTTATTTCATGCTTTGTTGCACCTGCTCTCTTTTTTAGTCAGCCGGCCCCCACCTTCATGAAAAACAAAAACGAAAAGACCTGTTTCTGATCGGGATTCAAACTCATACATCGGTCGCTTTTCACACGCGACGCAGTATCGGAAATATACTGTCCTTAAGTAGAAAGTTTCAAAGCGCCCTTAGTGTTACGTGGAAACCGTCGAGTACAGCTGCAGATATCATTTTAAAGAGAGACATAGTTGTATCACACAGACCTAAACCCCCAAAAACTGCAAACTGAAAGAAGACCCGCTATATGAATCAAAGACGTCACTTACTGTGCATGGCTGCGAACGGGTCGTGTTTACAGTGTATTTCCATTGGTGCTCCCGATTCGTGTGCAGAAAGCACAAGCCCAGTTCAGCTAAGCGAGGCTGTTTCGAAATGCAACAAATATTCAAACAAGTGAGAATTTATAAATATATTTATATTTATATAGTTAAAGTGAATTTTGCAAAAAATATTTTCCAAAAACAATGCAAAACGTCTCGATATTTCACTCTGGGAAGTGTAAACTCCTTTGAAAATTTCGCCTGTTTGCTGAAGGCATCAAAAGAAAAAAAATGTGAAGATTTTTCCTGTGGTTTCAATTTTAAAAATAAAGGTAATATTTCTAATGTGGTGGCTCTGTTCTCCTCTGATGTTGTCTATGCCCACCCCGAACGGGTAGAGGCAGGCAGCCAAAGGTGACCGACTGCCCAAAAACAAAACAAAAAAAAAACATCAGTACGCCGGGCCAAATGGCTGCTCTTCCTCTCTCATTCTGGCACTTTTACTTGGTTTTAAGCATTTTAGAGTGGAAGACAAAGAAAAGAAATACTTTGATCGCAAAAAAGAAAAAATTAAAACTGTCAAGAAATAGTGATACAAAATCAATATTTAATAACAATAATAATAATAATTTAAAAATCAATTCGAAGCACTTTTTCTCAGGTAAACTGTAAAACTGGCATTCAGTCCGGAGGAACTGTGCAGATCAAACTTGAAAATTGTTTCCAGTTTTCTAACATCAGACCCCCCAAATTGCGTGGCTCATGCTCTACGGAGGAATGCTCAGCTGCCGTGAACACCCGTAAAATTCAGGGTTTACCATTCCTCATGAAGGTATTCCCGCGGTGAAGTGCAATAGCAATGCAGTTTGCGTGGCTGCGCCTCAAGGTAGAGCCGGAGCCATAGCGAATACCGCATATTTCAGGACCTGATGTGGACAGCGCCACTGGCTCAGCCTTCCAGCGCCGTCCAGAGCCTGTAATATCCCGCTGCTGCCAATCAGGAAGAAGCGCGACCGTGAGAGCCAACGCGAAATAAGCACTAATAGATAAAGGCGGGGCCAAAGCTGATTGGTCAGCGCAAGTCTCGTGAGTGAGTTGCGTGTCGTATAAATTATTCATTGATAAACGAGGGTCTGGTATGGTGGCGTGTTTGGGGCAAATTATCTGCTTTCAGTCGAAAGAGAAAAAGCCACGCCGGTCTGCTTTATGTATTTTTAAGCTAACATTATATTTCTAAATCTAGTAAACCTCAAAAACATCGTGCAATATTGCTGGATGATAAAAGTATCAATGGCTTGGGGAGAAACAAAAAAGTTACGAAATACAGAATATCCCGTTTTTGGAATACATATTTGCAGATTTGCACACACAAACAACCACATATTAAATACAACTGAAAATTTATAAATAAAACTCAATCAGAAAAGCAAGAGATAGAATGAACATTTTAGTAAATACGCAAATAAATAGCGTGAACATAAGCATGTGTTACGAGCTAGTTAGCCTACCGAAAGAAATTTTGATTAAGCACGTTTAATTTCTATTTTCAAAAATATCATTTCTTATATTTTGTTTTTATTATATTTTCTCTCTGTGTAAACTGCTAAAAAACATATAGGCCTAAATATGTAAAAAAGTAACAATAAAAATACTATATAAAACATCAATATGACAATAACGTAAGATAGTAATATAACTCAGTATTGTCATCATCATCATTGCTATTATTAATATTATTATTAGTATTAGTATTAGTATTATTATTCGTAGTAGTGGTAGTAGTAATAACTTACTAGATAAGAATACAGGACACAAGGAATAATCATTCTCTTACCGTACATTGCTTAATATTGTGGCTTTCGTGGCCAAACGCCCCTAATATTTAGCCCTTCAAAAAGAAATTTTACCGCAGTTTTACGTAACTTTAAACAAGCAAGATATTTCCTGCTGCGCCATAATTTAAATTATCACAAACACTATTTTTATCACCCACGCAAATGTTATCCTTAGATATATAAATATATATAGGCCTAAAAGAAACACTTCGATCTATTGCCGATTTCAGAATAAAATTCTTGCAATTTGTGTGTTTTCCCCACATTGACAACTTAATTGAACATTGAAACAACCGAGACAAATGCAGAAAACACTTAATACATTTTCTATTTCTACGGTAGTAACATGAGGAACAGGTCAGTTTTTTCTCTGCTGTTTTCGGGTGATACAATTTAACATTTGCTTTTTACAGCAGCAGAGATGGCATTTCAATGTGGCCACATGTAAATACATATGTAAACAAGGGATTGAATTAACATTTGTTACTTTCCATCTTCTTGGGTTCGCCTGTTCAGAAAAATATACAGGCCATACGATGAGCAACAGCGGACACCACTAGGGGGCGAACACGGCTGCTCTACAGTTACTGAACACACGTACGATTTAAAAGTGCTGTCGTTGCTAGGACTGAACAAACGGACGTGGAAAAAAACACATATTGGGTTTATGTTTTCCAGTAAAATAAACGAAAACATTTTAGCAAGCGTTTCCAGATCTTCCAGATCAAATCCCACACTACAACCACCGTATCGCGCCCGTCATCTGTAAAAAAAACCAGTTGGTGTAGCCTCACACCACCGTAACACAACTTCAAATCGTTACATCTTTTCCAAAATGCACGAAAACGACTTCATAAAACGCAATGATATCATCATTATTATAATCCATATAATAACAATAATCATTTTCTGTACATGTATCAGGCATGCGATGTCAAGAAAATGGTAACTATAGACCTGGGCAACGAAAGACTGTATAACAAGAAAGATACACTGATGAATTTGTATAGATAAGTCACTTTGCTTTGATATTAACTTAAAATAAGTAAACGTATGGCTGGATAATACACATAGGCCTAATCATTTTAATTCGCAGATCGATTCATTATAACCTAACTGTAACATGAACATTTTTCATGAAAATACACCTTGCAAGGTAGGCCTAATCTACCATTAGTGTTCTTTGCATTGAGATCATAAAATCAAATTGTGAATATTAAAACAAGTAAAATACATTTTTAAATAATGCATATATAAACCGAAATAAAGGCTAATTAAATCGTAATTTTAGCCTGTAAAGTATTAACAATGCCGATATTTCAAAATTTTAATTGAAAAAAAATATTTTGTATTATAATTTTTAATTCAGATTAGATCGAGAATAACATGATCTGTTTTTAGTGGAACTGCATAAATATTTCCTCGGTCCTAAATCGCTAGTAAACACGGTCATAAAACTGAGAGACTAGGCCCACTTAAATGTATCCTGTAAGATGGGGCTCTGCGTTAACGTGTACATTAAACTCGCCCGTTTATATCTTATCTGAAAGTTGCAATTTTTCGATTTTCAGAATTTGAACGAGAAAACGAAACATTAATTAACTTGCAACGCTTGATTGTTGTAAAATCCTAACTGAAAGCAAGAAACATATTAATAAAACATGTACCCATCTTTTATTATACGCATAGAAATTGCGAAAATAATGAAATACACATGTTTATTATTCTGAAATTCCTTATTTCCTCAGTTTAATATATATATATAGTTATATAAGTTAGTTTTATATATATATATATAAGTTATATATATGTTATATATATATATATATATATGTTAGTGTTAAGTTTAATAATTGTTTTAAAGATGCAACTTTGGCCTTCATTAACCTGAAATGTAGTATATACACTACATTTCAGGTTAATGAAGGTCAAAGTTGCAATTTTAAAACAATTATTAAAATTAACACTAGCCGCATAATTAAAAAAATTTGAAATCTATAAACATATCGATTTCCCTATTAATTTGCAAAATGTTCACAAATCATGTTTACTTCGTATGCATGAGGCTCGTTTTAATTAAGACGGCTACAAAATAAGTAATTTGTTTGCAGAAGGTGTAATATTTGTTATTTGGCCAAGTCCCTGGCGTCCACAGTTAATTTTCCTTCTGCGCTTTCACCGCGGCGCCTGAAGCTTATAAACCACACCGACAGTCGCTGGAGAGTATAGGTATAATCGTTCGTTGTAAAATGGAGTGGGTCCGACATTCAGAACAAGGTCTGTAAGTATACAATTCTATGAATTATTTCACGGGTCAGAGAATGCTATAAGGGCGATGACTCGAAATACAGCACCGGTAGCAAAGGGTTCCTGCCCATTACTGATGAGTCTTGGTAAGGCCGATCCGCGCACGTGCTGGACCAGCACCTCGGGAACCGCGGTACTAAGGAATTCGCAATCGGAAGCCACGATTGTTACTTTAAATCGATTTGTGTTTTATTGGTTTGTTTTTAATCATAATGCAGAATTATTTACATCATCCCTATTTTGTTTTTGTTTAAGCATAACATGCAGGTTAATGAATGTTAAGCATTACTTGCATTTAGATGCAGTCTCACTGTAAATAAAGCTCACATACGTTTTTCTGTCTTGCGAGAAAGTGTCGAAACGATGAGAAGAAAATGGAGATAGGGCACTTCCTTAAATTCAGCAAGCCAGAGAGTATAAGAGGTCCAGGAAACTTGAGAAAATATGTAGGCCTACCTATCATATAATTTTAGGTATGATTGAAGATAAAGCGGGTTATTTGGTGTCCAAATTTTCAAACGCATACTTTTCCCATATAGTAATAAAAAAAATTAGTTATTAAGCAAAGCTATGTACGGTTTACATACTTTAAAGTCTACTGACGGTTTATTGACATTTAAGGTGTGAATTCTGCACAAAAACATCACCGTGCCTCACACTGAAACCGAAGTCACATAGGCGTAATTTGCTTCCAGGGCCCGACATTTTATCAATGCCGACCTTGAGAGAGATGGAAAAAAGGAAACTGTATGTTACCCCATTGTGTGACTCAATGGCGCGTTTTAATGTCCCCTAATTATAAGCCCTGCTGTTAAAGCGAAGGGATCCCTGGCCGCATGCAGTCATGCTGAGAAACCTGTTGCATGGAGCTACACCCCGAGGACCAGACACCCACTTTACAACTTTGACAATGATGAATTAAGAGAGATGATACATGCATATATTGATTGGCCTAACATGGAAGTTAGGCCTGCGAAGAGTAACGTGAAGACGAAGCAATATTTGTGCAGGAAAATAAATAAATAACATTATTATTATTATTATTATTACTGTATACTCAATGAGTAACAAGTATTTAGGTGTAGGTAATGTACACCGTGTAACGGTTTGGAAAGGTTTCGAAATTTCCCGCCGGTTTTTGAGCAGGCCTGATCGCGAACGTTTTGGACATAAAATAGACCACAGTCTATCTTGCCTTATAACATTATAGCGCACTACGACATTCGTCACAATTTCCCATTTTAAGATGCATTGCAGTGGTATTATTCCTTTCGTCACTTTAGTTGTTAAAACCTACCGATCCATCATTGCTTACTGTCCGATCGCCGGAAAATTATGTAGAGTTCGATAATGATTTAACAAAACACAGCAAAACTTTGACAAGCGTTTGAAGACTAAAGAACAGAACTCGGCAAAAAAAAAAAAAAAAATCTGAACATTTATCAGGACCTCAAACTGGAGTTTATATGTCGAAAACCACTGGTACTGTAGACAGCAGAAACTGAAGCAGTGCAACGGAAAAATACAAATTATAGCTGAAGCCCCTTTTACTACATCGTTTCGTTGCAATGATATCGCAATATCTGCGCATCGGACTAAGATTAGCGTATATTTAACGCATTAGCAAAATACGTAGGGTAGCCTAATGCAATTTCAATGAAAGCTATGGACAATGTACTAATATTACTATTTCGGGAAATATTACCTAACGGTGGCGAGTCTTTGAGTTTTGTTTTAAAATATTTTATTTGAATATTCGCCATTTCTGATATTTAAATCTAGCATGAATAATATCGATAGTTTTTAGCGCATTGTTTATGCAGGGACTACTGTTATTTTTCACGCCACCTTGAGCCTTTTGTACTTATAAAGTATAAGGATTTTCCTACCTGATCTGCCTTGTCTGTCCGACGTGCCCCTTTGCTCTGTTTCCATGCCTGTGAGAGGACTTAGTATGGATAAGTAAAAAAAATAAAAAGAACTATTTTTCCTCTCTTTTTTAACAGTGGCTTTTGGCAAGTTATGGATTGAAATAATTCGAATCTTCCGCTCCCTGTCGCGCCGTTGCAAGTGTTCAGTGAACTGAAACTAAACGTTTTAGGTGGAAAAAAAGCTCTGAAAGAAGCGTGAAATGATTAGGAAAGTGAAGGACCGCTACCGACGCGCGCCCGTGCCCCGCTTCTGTATCAGAAGCTGCGAGCTTCACATCAGACACGGAAGCTGTACCCGCGGTCTGACATCTGTTACCGAACTAAACTTCATTTACTAAACTTACTTTCTGTTTTTTTTCTTTAGGCATATTTCCCATACTCACATGCGCTAATGGTCCACATGTGTTGATGAGGTTTTCTCGTATGCGTGGTAAGAAACAAATAAGTGCGGTAAAAAATAACACGAAACACAACTTGCTCGTTCGGTTTACTGAATAAAGAAATTATACTGAACTAAGTTTTATTTTTGTGATCTGACTTTATTTGATCATTTATGTAGCACGTAGTAGCGCTTAATTGAAAAGTGTGGAATTCAATCACTTATTGACAAACTGAGCATAGTCACAAATAAACGGACGGGGGAATTTTAATTACAGTTTTTTTTCTAAACTTGTGTCATGGCGCAAAAAGAGCCTCTCCACGGTAAATTGAAAGATTGCATTTCTCACAAAGTTTAAACTCTAATTACAGAGAAACCGACTATTACAACTATGCACCCACGGCTGCTGAAGACTGACTAATTTTGTCGCTTTAAGGAAAGTATTCAACACGGCAAAGGATGTATGAATGAAGTGCTTAAGTAAGTACTACTAGACATTATTTTCTTTTTAATATCTAGAAAAGTAATAAAAAGTGTTATTAGTCAATCACGTGAGTATAGTATTCAATGGAAAAATTCTTTTGCCATATCATCGTCGGCTTTCCGTATATTAAATTATAAGATTAGGTTCTGTATAAGGTCGGGTTCTTTCGCATTGTATAATACATATCACTAAAAGGAGTAAGACGGCATTCACGTTTAAAGGTTACCTCCGTTGTTCCTTAGTTGAAAATGGCTAAAAGTGGAACTGAAATAGTATCATTAGATGATCTACCTATTGATCTGGCCACAATAGCAATCTACACTTTGACAAAAAAAAAAGTGGAAAAACGTCAATGGAAACAAACATAAGAGACAATTTGAGATGCAGACTTTATAGAGTACGCGCTCACAATGGTGCTGGGAACAATAGACCGAGACAAATGATTCTCTTCATTTTGCTGTTGTGTCCTGCACCCGACCTGACCCTGAGACGAGCAGGAAGCATAAGGATGTTCTGCTGTTTCAGGCGTGTTGCAGTGACAAAGCTTGCCATGTTGCATTATGTTCCGATGAGCTCCAGAGCTCTTGTCTCGTTTTAATCCCAAATTAAACGTTACCTTGACTTAACAGTTTTTAGGTTACATTAAGAGCGTGGGCCGTTTCCTCGCGTACGGCAAAGTTTAATGCGAAGCCTCTTTCATTGTTTCTCATATCCAGTAAGACTATAACTGTAATTCAGTAACAGCTCATTATAACACAAACATGCAATATTGGCTAATGGTCAAGCTTAGGCGTTAAGCCTTGCAAAATACTATAGACCTACCTGTAGGTCAACAACCCGTTTTTAAAAAGGGTTTTACAAAACATTTCTGCATTAGCAATCATCATAAATTTAATAGATTTAATGTGAATTTAAGACGATCAGAATTTTAGGTTTTGGTTTAATATTAAGAATGTTTGGGCGTATAGATGACCCCTATCCTATTTCAGGAAAAAAAGAAAACAACTCTGACGAAGAATGTTTCATGTTTACTTTTATGAATTTCGGTCTGTGTTGAAAAGCTGTTGCTGAAATCAAGGTATGTAGACCGTTCTATTAGGCCTACTTCCTGGGGGGTCTCTGTTACAGACGCGCGCCCGCGTTATTTTACCTGTAGGGAATCTGTGGCACTTGTAAGCCCGAGTCCTTATTTTTTTCTACTGATTATTTGATTTCATTCCTGTCATTGGATCCTTCGTCTTTTTGAACTTCTCATCCAGTGCAGGGTAGCGTATGTCTGTAGGTACCGACCATCCCTGTCAATTATGCTTCACTATTTTATTCAATTGTTAGCGAATTCTGACACTTGCGCTTTAACTTTCAAATTCGTGAAGTTTATTTATTTCAAGCGTAGAACTCGTTAACCTCAGACAATAGTGCGAGTAACAACTTTTATGACATATCATTCTGAAATACTTTCCATATACATTTACACATATGGGTGTGCACCCGTTTATGCTAAAGAGTACTCGCAGAAAAACTTATTTTTAGTTTTACTTTAAATTGGGCCTAATCTCACTTTACTGAGCCGTACTTTATGTTAAATCCACGCGCTAGTGTATATAACATTCTGTACTAATAGACCAGTTGTATTACACCAAAACTCTGAGCCATAACGTTTGTCTCGGCTTTTTCCCGCCAATATTTTAATACTCAGCTTAATTGTTAGTGAAAATATCCTCACAATTCTGAGGTTATACGATTTAATTTTACCCAAGATTGAGAACAGATTTTATAGTGATGCGTTTAGACGTCTATGATCCCTACAGATCTTTAATTTAACATGGTAAGTAATTTGTTTGTAATGACTGATCCAACCCTGTATTTTGCTTTAACAATTAATTCTCTCGTCTGACCATTAGATTATTTCTCAGTGATTGGCTTTATATTTTGAAAAGTCCACATTGCTAAGCCAAAATATTCAGATTTATTAGGCACAGTACAACTATCTGAAATATCCATTTTAATTAAACCCAGAATAATAATTGAAGTTCATTTATTTATAGTTTAATGAGCTTTTCAGCAAGACACGTGAATAAATTAGGCGTAGTATTATTACAAACAATGTGAAATGTGGATCATTGTTCATTTAGTTTTGTTTCGATATAACAACCAAAATATGCAAATCAGAACAATATAGCCTAACGAATTGGCCAATGTCATGACACGATACTCGCATAGCAAGATCAAATCATTTATGGCGTTTTATCCCAAATATTTTTCCAGTGGTTTTGTAGTTCATCTTTTTGTCTCCTGTAAGCATATTACAATACCACCGCCTGTTGTCCTCTTCACGATGAGGCAAATAACAGTCCAGCAATTAATTTTTGGAAAGTTGACGAGGTCCTGCTAAATTAGTTCTGTGGCCCTCGCTGGCCAAGTGGAACTGGAAATAATGGCATAAGAGACCGAGACTCCACAATGAAAGCTAGCAATTACGGCCACAATCAAACAAACAAACGGAAATCGCGGTCATTTCCTTAAAGTACCTCTCCCACTTTAAACCAATTAAATGAGACAACCAAGGTACCTTTTGATTGTAAAAGGTACACCTTTTTTCCAGATATTAAATTCTAATACCATACATTCCTCTACCTTTTAAGACAAATATATCTTGACTGCAATAAATATTTTAATGCAAGTGGGATACCCTTCATCGATAATGTAAAAAATAAATATTTGTGTATGCCACAGTCAAAATAAACACTCCCTTTTGTCCATCTTTGCTAACCGCATATCTGGAAGTCGCTGAGTAAAATAAACGCACCTTATTAAAAATAAAATGTGACTCGGTTATATCTATATATAATTATATATTGAATCATAATTATAGACTATTAACTGAGGACTGTAACGAGATACAGTACTGTACAAAAGTCTTAGGCAGTCCAAAGAAATGTTTAAAGCTGTGTATCTGGCTAGCAAGTGTGCTTTGGCTTAGAACAAAATAACACAATTTAACATCAGAACATGTGCAAATTAAGAGTAACACAATAAAAACTAATAATAATTTCTTCTGTTTTCTAAAAAGTTACTGATGTCTAGTTGGATGGCTAGATGAACACCGCTTCAGTTCCCAAA
>JAODJX010000053.1:6561711-6572128 GCA_026776945.1 Isichthys henryi | reverse complement strand
CAGCCGTTCTTGCCTACCCGGCAGTGGCGGGGGGAAGCGGGGGGGTGGGGGTGTGGAGTTTGCTTGGGCCGCGAGCCAGGAGAGTACAGACCCTCACTCCACACATAAATGCACACGCCTGAGGGGGGGTGCATTTTTTTAAGGTTGTGTTACACAAAGTTATTTACACCCTGGCTGGCTATTTTCCGAAGACGCCCCTGTTTTATAAAGGAACCGCTGATATTATCCCACCTTTTTATGAGGACTGTCGGCTGTTATCCTGGGCCGTGAAAAATAACAGCCAGCCGTGTATAATGAGCTGTGGGGCCCGTTTGCGGCTCCGTATCTGCGTAACAGATAAGCAAATATACGCATTACAGTATCTAAAGTGTCGTGTAAATCACAGAGCCCAACGCGTGTGTGTTTCCAGCCCCGGGGGGGCTGGGGGGCGCTGCATGCCACCTGGGGGCAGCACGGGAATTTTTACGGTCAGCGATGGCTGACAGCACGCCTTTCCTAAAAAATGAGAGATCTAAGGTTTTTTTTTTCTTTTTTAAAGACGCCTCGCGTGAGCTAAGTGATGGAATCCGTTATCCGTGTCAGTTGTTTCTGACATAAACCCCTCGCCTTCTGGAGGTCTCGACCCCGACTCCTGGTCCGAGACCCAACATGTGCCTCCTGTGATCTGCTGGTCCCAGTGGCATTACCCACTGGCACTGGACTGGTAACACGTCCCACATCTATCCCGCCTCGTTCCTTCCCCCAATTGACTCCACAGTCTAACTGAAAAAGTGATTCTAGGTTGTTAAACACATGAAGGATCACGGTAGAGGAGATGAGTCCCGTTTTATATCATGCGGACAGTTATGCGCTCTGACTAGATAGATCTAGAGGCTTGTTTGCAGCCTTGTTGTACACAGTAGTTAACAGTGATTGTGATCAGCTATTACTTTTGACATGGTTTGCTTTAAGGCCTAGTAATAGAAGAATCTTTTTTGTGAGTGAGGTGTGACGGCAGAATTAATCGCTTGTGGGAGTTTTACTTTGAGAGATTGGTTCAGAGAGATAATCAATCAGATTGTACGAAGACATCTGATTGGTTGGTCCTGCCTCCTCTAGTTGGTTGGACCCGCCTCCTCTACAATCTGATTGGTTATCTCTCTGAAGGGCCACAGTGAAGGGCCAGCCAGACTTCAGCGCACCTGGAGCTGGGACTCAAGGGCCCCTAGATACGTGACTATTCTGCCAAGGCCAGGGTTCAAACCAGCAACCTTCTGAACACAAGCCACAGAAGCTTAGCCTACCGAACTACACACCACCCAGGATTTCCTCTCATCTTTCAATTGCTTATCCTAGTTAAGCACTCCCCTCTTTCAACTTATTTAACTAACACTTTTAGGCAGAGCAACTTACAGTAGAAGAAAGGGTTATGATTCATGTGCTTGTCGTGGGATTTGAACCCACAACCTTCACACTGTTAGCACGATGCTCTACTTGTTGAGCGTGTTCTGGAGAGATTGAGTCCATCCCAAAGGGTAGAAGAGGGAGGTATAGGCACAACTACTTCAGCTGCATAAACGGATGCCAGTCCATTGCAGAGGACACACGCATCACAGGTCTATGGGAACAAGTGCATCTGGGGTGAACATGTAAACACCACTACCGAATGAGCCTCTACACCACCCACATGGAGTGTTTATTCTTTATTTCAAATCATTTTTATGATTTTTTTTTTTAAGCTGGTCTTCTATCAGAGCTGCTCCGCATTCTTTCGTGAAGAGCCGTCCCGAAAAGTCACAAGGATGCCAGCATATAATTGTCAGATAAAAATGGGTTTTTCATCAGCGTAGCAATTAGCGGAACGAAAGCGTAATCAATACGTGGAGTAATTCCCGTCGTTGGAGCCTCGCTGCAGCAAAAAGGTGGCTCCGGTTCAAAAGGTGAGCACATATTTTAAAGGGGCTACCATGGCAACAAACAGAATCCATTTATTTGGATCTAATCACCCTCGTTTCGTCGTGGTAAAGAAATGAGCTATTGACATCTCAAATTAAGATTATAAATTCAATAATGGAGCTTGTTGTGAAAATGCATTGGCATGAACAAAACGAGGAAGAAAACCAACAACATACATTGGCTTATTCTTACTTTTACTGTAAATGACGGATGAATGTGTGTCCTTTACGGGAGCGGTCCGTGAAAATTCCGAAAGTTCTAAAATCACAAGATAAAATACATCAGTGGTTCTCAAGGTTTTTTGAATCGCGACCTAGTTTTTACCATGCCAGCTCAGTCGCGACCCTATATCATTGTAGGTCTAAATAAATGATATGATCAGGTGCGCAGTGCACTCTGCAATTTACACCAATCAACGCCTATCGCACAAATCTGATTGGATGTGCCGGTGAATTTTAAATTAAGCATCTGTGGTTTGGCTTTTTGGATATACATAAGACCTGTGTGTATAGGTTAATTCTAGGATTGGAAGTGGGAAATCTGATCGTGGATCAGCATTGCTGGTTTTAAAATGCTTACATTTCCAACTCTGCCTTGTAACACTTTCAGAAAATTTGGATCGCAACCCATGGGTAAAACTCAAGCATAGCTTTTCTAAGTTTGACAGAAAGACAGTTACAGATGTGTGTCGATTGGATGGGCCTCAACTTTAATTGCAGCCCGAAGAACTGAAGAGAATTAGGGAATAACGAAATGCTGGCATATTCTCTATCTGTCGATTTATTTATCTACCTGTTTATTTATTTAGGCTGTTATTGTTTATTATAGTGGAACTACTTTACTGTCATTAGCTAGAATTTAATTTCCATTTTCTCTGGTGAGATGGAAATATTAAATCTATTAAGCTGATGGGTCTGGGTGAATAATTTCACAGTCACAAACAAGCCCACTGTTTAGACAAGAATGTTCCCTGGGCTACTGGTGACATGTATTGTTGGGTGAACATGTCATCCACCAGAAGGCAGTGAGTTCGAGACTCGTGTTACAGTGTTTCACGTAAAGGCGCACGGGATCGGTGGCCTTTTCAGAGTGCCTGCCGCCTCGTAACTTGCGACAGGCTCCTGTCTCACAAAAACCCTACCGCAGTGCTCCCATTGTCTATCGTTCCCCGAAGACCGGGTTGGGAAACACAGCTGTACTGGATAAGCAATATTGATGGATGGATGGTATTGGATGCATGCCCTTTGAGATCTTTGTGCACCGACTTTCCATGTACCTGTCTGTCACAGTGCAGTAAAACTATCTGTACAGGTAACAGGGTTTTTAAGGATGCGGACGGTTGTATAAAAGTACTGCAGCTCTGCCCCCCCCACCCTTGGCAAGGTTGGGTGAGGCTCGTGGGAGTTTCATTTACACAAAAATGTTCTGAGGGCAGAACGAATAAAAAAATGGCTGGTTATCTCTGTGAACCAATCAGAATTTAGAGTAGGCGGGACCAACCAGTCAGATGCCTTTGTCCCGCCTCATCTAGTTGCTTAGAGCCACCTCCTCTACAATCTGATTGGTTTTCTCCATGAACCAATCACTTTTCATTCTGCCCTCAGAACATTTTTGTGTAAGTAAAACTCTGACGAGCATGCAAGAGGTTCTAATAACCTACAGCACACATATATTTACGGCACCGGCACCTACTTCATGGTATCTCTAACCGAATGTGGGAAGCGGCATGTGGCTGAATGGATTTGGCCTGAGCGCCCGTGACATGAAGGCTGTCAGTTCAAATCCTGTGATTGCCATAGTGATTCCATTGTTGGGCCCTTGAGTAAGGCTGTAAACCTTCGGTTGTTCCAGGGACTTGCTGACGTGGCGTTCTTGGCTATATGCTGCTTCGGATAAAAGCGTCTGTAAGATAAATGTAGCATGAGAAATATTAACTAACACTTTTAGCCAGAGCAGCTTACAGTAGGGGAAAGCTAGATTGCAAGTGACTTCTGCAGCAAACCCTCCTGGAGTCACTCACTGCACATTTTATTAATTGGACGTGGAGCTGAGGATGCAGAGGTGAGGTGGTAGGATACATAGTAATGAGATGGTCACAGCAGAATATCTTGCCTTATTGGCGCCTGCATTTCATTAGGTCTTTTTCTAGTGCGGAAAACCAGACACAGTCACATTTAACGTTAGCATCACGCGGAGCTGAGTTTTGGCCCTCGACGCGAGCAATAGCTATAAATCAGCCCAAGCATATTTTCACGCTATAACACTACATGTGAGTCACGAACGATCGTCAACTCAATAATTTCAGCATCTGATCAGCAGCACACCGTTGTGTGTCAAGTACTGCTAGCCACTGTTGTTTTTGAGTGGTGATCGTACAAATAACGAATTAAAACAACAACAGTGGGAGTGAGCTGGCAGTGAATGAGGGAAGACTAGCTGTGAGGATTAGGACTTTCATCTATTAGAATATGAAGTGACTCTCTGTGAAGTGGCGATGAATGGCTGTCATGGCAGTGTGCAGCTTTTCCTGTGCGTGAAAAGCGCTCAGCTGACCCAGTTTTAGAAACCGGGCGTCTGCCAGCTGATTATCAGTTCAATTAACGGGGCTGTAGCATGTTCGCTAATCGTGGCCTCTGCGCAAATTTTTTTGTGGTTCTTCCTGCGGATTAAATGAACGTTGTATTTCTGAAAGCCAGAAGATGACTGGCTGCATGGACTCTTTCTCGAAATTGTCCTAGACTAATGTTTTATTTATTTAGTGATGTACATTTTTTTTTTTTGGGGGGGGGGGGGAGGCAGCTGTTGGAATTCCGGGCTTAACCCAAGATCTGGCCTCAACCTGCCACTCCTCTCCTTTTTTTTGGTCCCCTTCTTTTCTATGTCTTGGTGGGTGTACAACTGACTTTGTGGAGAGCCTTGGAATTAGGCCCTCCAGTCTTAGGGCAGCAGCAGAAAGGGGATCTGATGGTGTGTCTCTGCATGTGAGACCTGTAGGCCAGGGATCTATGGTGGCCAGGTAAGTCCACACTCCACCCTTTCTGTCAAAAAATCTTGCAGGAAAATCTTGGCCGGTCGGTCAGTAGGTAGCCCGTTCCCGGGCGTAGGAGGTGCTGGGGGTCTTCCGTCTGCCTCCACATCCTCCAGCTTCTGTTCCATCCTGATTCAGGGGGGCTGATGATCCTGAATTAGCTCCCACTTTTGTCGGTGAAACATCTCCCATTTTCTGAGCTCTTTTCTTACACTTTAGCCTCATGCATCTTCCATCAGCTATTCCGAAAAGTTAACTTTTCTGTGCATCACTACATGCAATGTGCGTGTTTGAGGAGGTTTTTGGGTCGTTAAGGTATTAATGCGGTACGTTTACCTTGCATTGGTCTCCCGCTTTTTGATAACCTTCTTTTAGCTGATCCAGCCTATCACCTGAATTAACTCAATGTTGATATTGTTTCTGGATGTGGTGACTCTGCCATTCTCATGCTACGCTGCCAATGATTTCATTCAGTTATACAGTACAGATGGGCTTGCTGTTTACACAGCTTCCTAATTAGCCTCATTAATTAGCACTGAACGGCTGTTCTTGTGTGCCACATTTTTAACTGCTAAAGGTTAACAAGTTTGTTTGAGTGAAGGAAATTATGATCTCTTTTTCAATTGTGTTTGTCAAAGAGTAACAAGATTTCTCTGTGAATTATTCGCAGCTATTGGGAAGTATGTCGAGTATGTTCATTTTATAATTTAATAAGTCCATTGACTTTTCATCATGTAAAATAAAAAAAAAAACTATAATTTCTCAAAATTTACATATGTTTGAAATGCACCCACATTAAATGCAATAGTGGGGATGTCACTGACAGCCATTTCCTGCAATTTCTCTGGGACTCTGGGTGTGCCAGCGATGGAATTTCCCGGGGCTGCCTATATAACACTCTTTAAAGCCGTGGTGCATCATGACCTGTGTCTGATACCCCTGGCGTTGTTCTGAAAGTTTCTTGCTATTCTTCAGGGGTTTGTAAAACCATGTTATAATGTGTTTCTAAAAGATACCCTATGACTTTTAAATGAAGGTCTTTTTTGTGAATAGATATAATAGTTTGGATGGCATACTGGGAGCGGGGATGTGTAATATCGAGGTCTATGTTTTGGGTGGTGTGTTACTCTGTAGGTTTGGTTGCTGTGTCTGTGAATGGAAGGTCGTTGGTTCAAATTTCAGGGTCGTCAGAATGATTCTGCTGTTGGGCCTTTGAGCGAGGCACTTTACCCCCAATTGCTCTAGGGACTGACAGACCAAGTTGTTTCGGATAGAAGTGTCCACTAAATAAATTTAATAATATGAAAATTAAGGCCAGTGGAGTTGACACCAAACAATGTGATTAAGCCACTTTGCTATGGTCTTGGCATTTGAGAAGGAGAACTGGGTTAGTGATTGCTGTTATAACCATGGATTACTGGGTCCATGCTAGCTTTCTGGGAGCAGTGTGAGCAGCACCCGTCAGCAAGCGGGCCAGGATTCAGAACCAAAACCGGGATCACTGCTGCATTGATGATGTGATGATAGAGAAGGAAAAGGCCATGTTTGTGCTTTAGACTGGGGGGATCTTAGTGGAGGCCCATAACGCGGTGTGTGCTCCACTACCCTAATTTAGGCCCCGCCCACCCCCCCACCCACCCCTCCGCCTGTAATTATCCTCCTTAAAACTGCTTAACTTGAACTGGGTCTTGGGGGGGGGGGGGTGCCAGCAGCTTATCCCAGGCAGCGCAGGGCAAAAGGCGGGGGGACAGTCTGAATGAGATGCTAGTCGATATGCCTGGTGCATTCTCTAAATTAGGCCTTTGTTTTTTGAAGGGGGTGGGATCTGTATTTATTTAGTGTTTTCAGTGCATTCAGTTTTGGTTAAAATAGCTGAATCCAAACATGACAATTTTTACATTTTGCTAAAATCCATTCTATGTATATAGGATAAGTATGTCAGTTGTCATAATTTTAAACAGATTTTTGATGCCATTAATCCCTTTATGATGTTTGATACCAGCCGTTCATTCTGTAAATGGCTTGTTAATAAGAGTATTATTCATTAATCACTTCATTCTTATTCATGTTTTTTTTAATCATTTTCTGTTCGTGAAATTAAAACCAGTCAAGGTTGTTCCTCCGCCTGCAGGAAGAGCGTTTTTTAATCTATTTGCTTATCTCGGCGTTCATTCGTGGTCCACGCAGCGACGGACTTCCAGGTCACTTTCGACAATGTGGTGTTCCTTAACATGTTTCTGATCATCATAACAGCCCCCCTCCCCTTGTGTATTTGAAACTACAAAGTAGAGACAGCAGGGAATTTAAAATATATATTTAACTTCCACCTGTGCTTTTGTGGGCAAAGCAGATATGTTCTGTGTATATAAATGTAAGAAATGCAGGTTTTATTATTACGGTCACTATGTATGAAGTTAAAATACCTATATTGTGTTTTCTTGTTTTGATTTTAGACGATGTCTGTGGAAAAAAATTAAACTAGGAAAAATGAAATTGCATATACGGCAGGCAGCATTTAATTACGAAGAGTACGCCAATTAATAAGCTAATTACCTATGGCAAGTATACCTTTTATTAAACACTAAACGGTGAGAAGAGGAAGCTTTGCCTGCTGGAAAAAGGTTTTATGCAGAGTATAAATATTGTCTCCCTTTATTCTGTGGTTCGGAATATCCATGCATCCATCCTCCATGATCTCATCCAGTACAGGGTCTCTGAGACTGGAGCCTATCGCAGGCTGCACAGGACTCAAGGCTGGGGACGCGCTGGATGGGAGGCTAGTCCATCGCTGGGTTAAGCTAATCAGCTAACAAAGGCCAGTTCCTTCTCGGACGGCACAACATCAAATTCAGTAAACTGTTTCCAATTGTTTTCCGGCACAAAGGACATGGCAGGTTTGAGTAAGGAACTAAAGAAATAATTAGTGTTGTCTAAGGCGGTTCATGCCGCGTCCTGATAGCTGTCCGGCCCGTCTGTTCTTGCAGGCCCTGCTCTTCTTCAGATGCCCCGCTGATAGATTCTGACAGTGGAACAAAACATTGCTGTGGCACCCCACTTCTGGCCCGGTTCCCCCCTCCCTGCTCTGCCCCGGTGTTTCGAATTCAAGTTCAGTGAAGAGAGCAGGAGACGTCAATTACAATTAGCTATATTAATCATTTTAATTAAGCAATGCGTTAATATCGAATCAAATTATTGTAGCTGTGACAGAGGGAAGGAAGCATCCTTGTGTGACATTATTAATTTAGGTTTTTTCTCTTTTTTAAAAAAAAGAAAATAAGATTAGTCAGTTTCTTGGTCTTGGGGCTCTAGCTGTTTCCTCATGGTGCTGATTTCAGGTTACGTATTAAGGTGGAGTAGAGACCTAGATCTTCCACGTGCCTGGTTTCAGGGCTGGATGAGTGCTGATTGTTGGACGGCCCCTCGATCCTGCATCATTTGGGGATGTTTAAAGATGAAGGCACACTTGTGCTCTTCCTCAAGGCTCACTTCTGAACCAGCCCCCACCTCTTTAAAATGTAGATTGATTGTTTAAAAACAAAAAAAGAGAGAGGAAAAAAAAAAAAGCCGTCGCCATCTGGGTTTCTTTTTTTAAAAACCACAGTGATGGGATTTTATTTACTGTACTTTGATGTAGCTACACGCTACAATAGGTATATGACTGTTTTAGGTAGTGGAAATTAAAAATGTGAAATGTATAGCATGTGTGTATATTCATGTGAATGTGGTGCAGTGGAAAGACACATAGCCATCAACCCTGTGACCTTGTATCTGAGAAGTTTCTCTGCCTTCTGAACACAGTAACTTCCTGTGTCGTTATTGGTGTCCTGTAGTGTCTGTGGGTTGCTCCTTGCGGCAGGAACCGTCAGCGGTCTATGAGGTCCGGCTAGGTCCTCTGGGACCCTGTTCTCAAAAAATCTTTATTTTTTTTTAATACATCTGCAGCTGGCTATTCTTGGGGGTGTTATCAGTGTGCATGAGTGGCATTATCAGTCGACGTGTTTGGGACATAAAGAGAGCTTGCCGAAGAGTGACTGTCAGACCCATTCTGCTCCCATCAAGACAGTAGGGCTCCCATAATCTTCTCCACCAGTCAGACTATCCACAAGATGATGCAGGTGGAGGATTCCTGAGTCTTGTGGCCAGGACTGCTTGGGAGTCGGGGAATGTTTATTCCAGTCACACCTGGAATTCCCCATATCTCCACACAGTGCATAGCGTGGTGAGGTTTATGGATGCGGGGTCAGTACTGCTGGAAGACTGAGGTTTAACCAATAAACTGTGTGTGATAAAACAAACAGACAAGGCTACTTAGATCACAGCACCAAACAGAACCCATGGCTGGCCATCCACTTCCTGCTACACCTGAATTTATTCTGTACCCTGCTTTGTTCTCAGTGTTGCATCAGAAGTGGTTCATTTTTACGTGGAAGCTGCTCAGCAGTATAGTGTACAAAGCCCTCAAGATGTTAGCTTTTCGACTGAATGGAGTAGTAATATAGTCCATCTCCATTGGTGCTTTGACACTACAGTTTAAAAGCATGTTTATCTTATTTTTGCAACGCCTAAGTGTAACAAAGGTGGTCATCGGTTTTGTATGAACAATAAAATATGACACTGGCATTTTCTTATATATTTAAATGTAATTAGACATCAAATTAGATATCAAAGTAAGCGCTTTTTTAACTGTGGCGTGACGTGGAAAATCAGCAAATCAGAATTATTTCATACATACAGCTACAATACTCTAGAATAGCCACTTCAGTGAATTATTATTGAATGCACAACGATATTATGAATGCCAGCGAGTAAGTTAGGGGATCTATTTGTCTTTTTTAATGGCTCCTACTGTAATGGGAGCCCCTACTGATTTATTTTTCTGAAGGAAAAAAAACAGCGTTGCGTTATAGTGTTTGTTTTATTTTCGCCCGTGTATTTTTACTTTTTGAGGAAACGGCTTCATATCACGTGTTAGTGCCCTGTCTTTCTTGCTTAGCCTCCCTCCCCAATGGGGGGAAGAGAAAGGGGCCACAGACTGAAGCTTTATACCACGCTTGAATGAATATTGACCTGCTCACATTGAGTTAAACGCTGTTTAAGTGACTTGTAATATAACAGGTGATATTTTATGTACCTTTTTATATATATGAACGCCTTTACCCATATCCCCCACTTTGGTATGAGGTCCTGTCACCTTACAGCCTCGGTTATAGTCGATGTGCCGTAAATTTACCCACCTTTTGCCGCTTTCGCTCCTGTTTCCTCCGCACTCAGACTCCTTGTTCCCGCATCCCGCCGAAAAAACGAAGCTTGCCGAGCGGGCGCCTCGTCGTTTTCGTCGCTCTCTCCGTACAGGATTATCCATCCATCCATCCATTTACCAAACCGCTTATCCTTAGTGGGTCGCGGGGGGTCCGGAGCCTATCCCGGAAGCAATGGGCACGAGGCAGGGAACAA
>JAODJX010000053.1:6541792-6554529 GCA_026776945.1 Isichthys henryi | reverse complement strand
GTTTTTTTTTTTTCCCCCCCCCCCCCCCCCCCAGGGCACATAATTGGACCATATTGCAACACGGTTTGGCACCCTGTAACCCTCCAGTAAATGTTGGCCCCACCCCTTGCTCCAGCCCAGACCCACGTCTGCAGTTTAATCAGTACTTTCCCTCCCACATTAACATGCAAAACATCTGCGGAGAACTGCACTAGTGCACTGGGATTGTGAGGGGGGGGGGGGGGCTTTGTTTTAATGCGATGGTTTCATTTACAGCAAGCTCGTAGCGCTTTGCGGATTCTAGGCTGTGTTCAGGTCCTTTTTGAAAAGTGTAGGGAGGTGTATATCCTGAGCTGCAGTTGGTGTGAGGGGGGCTTTTGCTGAAAACCCTCTGGAAGGGAGGTGGGCTCATCTTTTTGGTGGAGCAGCCTGCAGTCCTGTTTCTCAGCCTACTGTGTCCAGGCATTGTAGCGCACTCTCCACCCTGTCCCCCTGTCCGTCTTTGTCTTTAGTGGCCCCTATCAGGGCCATCCTTTCTTTCTTTGGGGCAAACTGGCTCTTATGCCATTTGTATTTTGGGAGTGTGTGATGGGTACCTTTTTCCATCTCGCTCCCCGTCCAGTAGGGGGCAGGACTCTAAAGCTAATCGAGCGGTCAGTATTGGAAATGGTCTGACCCGAACATTAGTGGTGGTGTTTAATTCTGCCACTTTCATTGTTTCCTCATAATAGCAAAGCTGCCTGATTTCCTGTGTGGCATAGGTACCTCTCTTTGGTTGCTTAGGTGACACTTTCATCCGAAGCCGCTTGCATTCAGAGACTGTCCAGGATAGGGACTTGCCTCAATGGGATGTTATTTGATCCAATGATATTTTGATTACGAGTCTTAAACATTCCCCTACCTGCCCTTCCTATTCCGGCATCCTGGCAGATTGTGACAGGCCCCCCCACACACACACACGCAAACACGAGCGTACAGCACCCAACCCCCCCAGCACTGACCTCCCGGGATCCCATTGTGATCCGCAGGCCGGCTAATCCCGCCATGTCGGCGCTGTATCAAACATGGCCTCTCCTCAGGGCAGCCGGGTCCCCCTTCCGCTTTCTTTGTAGGGGGCGTCGCCTTAATGGGAGAAGTCAACAGGGCTGCACAAAGGGGGAGTGAGCGTGGCCGTTTAATCGGGGTCAGTAGGGAGGAGCGTGTGGGGTTGGGGGTGGGCGACCTTTGAAGCATTTTCATGCACAGATGCAGACTCCCTCCACCCTACCCCACCCCGGTGAAGTCATCTGGCTGGGGCATTATGTGGCTGCATGGTTACACTTGAGGGGGGTTGTTAGGGGAGACAGCTGGGGGGGCTCCGGAAAGCTGTGTGTGTGTGTGTGCGTGCGCGCGCAAACGCACGCACGCCTGTTTCTGTACATTTTGTGTTTGTGGATTTTTTTCTGTGTGTGTGTGTTGGCTGCCCCCAAGAATGTTCTGGACATGGTCGCAGTGTACATAACCTGGCTATGTGCTCTGAAACATTCCCTCTTCCTACCTCTTCTCTGCTTCCCTCTGACTGATGCTAACACTTTTCTAACATTGTCACCTTTTTGATTCACTCTGGCTGCATTTGAGGTCTTCTTCCTCCTGCCTCGCCGTCTCTCTCAGGAGAGCTGGTGTTTATGGTTAATTAGTCAATCGTGCAGTGCCGGGCTGTTCCCACTCGGGATCGGGGCAGCAGCCTCCCGGAAATCACCCCCCGTTTGCTGCCTGTCAACTGGGATCCACCGGGTGCCCCCCCCACTCCACCACGACTCATTGTTTTGCTCTTTTTCACGTCCTATTAATTAGTGTCCCTCGGAGACAGGTAGCATCTGTCGCCATCCCTCTGCTTTCCTCGCTCTCCACGCTCCAGGATAGCAGGCGCGTTGGGCGTCGAGCATTTTTGGGCCCGTCGACAAGAGGTCATGCACAGAATTCTGTGCCCTTGCCAACGGCTGGCGGACAGGGGTCTACAGTGCCTCCTGTCTGCAGCAAAGGGGACTGCAGCAGGGGTGGCAAAGTGGCATTTGGTTGAGAGGGAGAATAAAGGCTAGCTTTCACTTAAAAATCACAAGTTGTTTACTAAAAATGTGATTCCTCTACTTTTTATTTATTTCATTTGAAATGGCCTCATCTGTGCCTTGCTGTAATATTTTGCCCCCCTTTCTGCCCTGGAATTCCCATGTTCTTGCCTCCTGGCCCGTGACAGAGTCCATCCTCTCTTGCAATTCTTCCCCCCTTCCCTTCTCCCCCCTTTCTTTTGTGGGGAAGAGCTGATTAAATGAAAGTTTCCTATCCTTTGTGGCGAGGCTCTCTGGATTGGGTGCGCGGGGCGGACCCTGACTGCTCTTTGTGGGGCACACATGGGCCTAGACTGGGCAGCTCCTTCACACAGCAGTTGAGTCTGGCCTCTAATCCTGCGAAGCCAGGGTCTTTCCTGTGACCTGGTCCTACTGCGGTCTATGCGAATCAGGGCCCTGTCTCCTTACTCGCTGCTGCCACCATGGCCTTAGCACTGTGACGGAGTTTGATCCCGTGTCAGTAATGGGTTTGTGATGGAGGATTTTTGCTCTCCCATCACCTTAGCAAATTTGGATCTCGCCTTAATCCCCAGAGCACCATTGCCTCCCCCCCAGTATGAAGCATGGGATATGGTCTGGCGTTTATGGTGTGCTTTAAGCAGCGTATAAATGCGTGTTGCGCGATCTCGCTACACACGTCTATCAGCACCCGGTTGGGTTGCCTCCCCTTCCTTGGTAGCTACACGCTGAGGCGCCAAAGGTCGCTGGAAGTTAAACTGCTGCTGGGTTAATCTGTTTGACTGTCAACAGAGCTGTTAACCTTCAGGTTAATCACGGTGTCGCTTGCGGGAAGGAGGAGTTCGTCTTAAAGCTTATTTCCTCCACAGGCTGCTATTGGCTGTACTGACTGCAGTAGTGGGCATTGCTGTTGCTGAGCGTCTTACTGAGTGCGTCTCAGTCTATCGGGTGACCGCGTTGTCATCAGTTACGTTCCTGCAGCTGTGTCTTCCTCACCAGCAGTGAGCCGTCTCTGGAGAGTACACATAAACCCCAGACAGTGACTCGGTCTTCCTGTGGGACACATCACCCGATGTTTTTCTCAGGGTCAAGGACTGCTAATATATCATTTCGCCCTAATCACACAGTTCAGGTTTTTGGTGAAAGAAATTTAAATAGAAATTTTCTCACATTTTCTCTTGTGTTTTGTAACTGAACTCTGTCCTTTGCGTCCGTCCACACTGACTCATTTTCTTTGTGGTTCTTTAATTTTTGCTCTTCATGATTGCTTTTCCGGTGAAAGTGGCGGTGGTCGTCTTGGTCCTCGTGAACTGCGGTCTACGAGTTGACCAGTGCTAATATCTGGGCATATTTTGTTACACTTCTGAAGCAGTCTATGTTCACCGTGTTTCCTTCCTTTCCAGAGGGTGGTGATGATACCAACCAGATCTGGACCATTTCAAAGAGAGACATGATGGTAATATTTACTTGTAAATGGTCTGCATTAGCTGCTATAATCCTACATATGAGAGCGTTGAAAAGCTACTTGAACACTGTGTATGTCTGTGCTGAGGTCACTTCCTGTCTCCCCTCCATCATCAAGGCTCAGATCAGAAACCGGAGGCCGGGGGCACGATACACAAACAACCGCTATTATACTGACAAAACCGTTACCTGCCGCAGCTGCAACAAGTTGGGACACCTGTCAAAAAACTGTCCACAGCCCAAGGTGAGATCAGCCGGGAGGTGAGGAAAGGGTGGCGGGGCTCCAGACAGGCAGGCAGGCAGGCAGGCACCCTTTCCTAAGCCAACACACCTTTCTCCTCTGTTTAAGCTCCCATCCTGCTTGCTGTGCGGCAATCAGGGCCACATCCAGCATAACTGTCCACACCGACATTGTGCCAACTGCGGCCGGCCTGGTCACGGCTACGAAGACTGTGTGGAGCGCGCCTCCTGGACCAAGCAGTGCTACCGCTGTGCCATGCCCGGGCATTTCCACGACGTGAGTACCCTCAGCGTCTGATTGGCTGCGGCAGCCCACCTAGTCAATTTACAATACTGTAAAGCATAATTAATCTAAAAGATCGATTACTGCCTAGTTATGTCCCTGCTGCACCTGAGATTTTCCAAACAAATGAGTGCATGATTTGCCAGAAGGTGGTTTTAATGACTGTCAATGACAATTATAGGGCTTGTTTGGCTTTTGCCTCACTCTCTGATAATGTCACTATAATGCCTTTGTGCATAATTATTATCCAAGCTGAGCATCCAACTCTCGCTAACTAGCTTCTCGTTTTAACAGTGTAAGGCCTGTGTGAAACCTAGCTCAGTACACGGGACACTGTCTGCCGCAAATATCAAGATTCACGCTGCTCTCCCCCCCTCCCTCTCCTCGCGTGTGCATATGTAGAGTCTCTCCCCTCCCTCTCTCCTCACATGTATGTACATGTGTACAGTCTCTCCGCCTCTCTCTCTCTCTCTCTCATCACTTCTATGTACGTATGTACTGTCTCTCTCCACGCTCGGCTGTAGTCATGTGCAGTCTCCATCCCGCATGAGGCTTTTCTGCAGCCATCTCCTCTCCCATTTGCTCCAGCTCTGTGTGCGATGTGCTCTCTGCCTCTTCTGTCTTCCGTCCCTCTCCATGCCATGGGTGTCGGTGTGTTGGGGGTGGGGTGTGAGCCGTTTGAGGGCGCATTCCACCATGGGCCACTTTCCAAATGTTCCGTCTTTCACATCCGGCCGGTGCGGTCCTGCCCCTTTGTCTTTTTGTCCTCTCTTACCCTGCATTTTGTGCCCGTCCCATCAGCCTGTCTCAGCCCCCTTCCCCCCTCCCTCTGCAGAATTAGCCTGCTTAATCCAGCAGCCACATTGTACTCCCGGCAGCCGCAGACCAAAAGTGTGTTTAGCCCCGACACTGCCTTGCTGTGGGAGGGGCCCGCTGCTGCTTTTTTCCTATCTGGCTCCCCCCGCTCTGCCCTGGCAGGGATGCGCTGTGACAGTCTCACTGCCCCTTAATGCTTGTCATTAATGTCATTTGTTTGGCTAGCAGAATGGCTAACAGTGGATAACTAAATTTGCATTACTGCTCATGTTTATGACTGTAAACATCACATCAGGTTTACTTCAACCTTTGCCGAAATTTGTTTTTATAGAAGCTCAAAAAAGTCATAAAGCTGAAATCCAGACAAACGCTATATATTCTTTACCATGCTAAGCTACCAATACAGTATGTGTATTAATATAATGCAACAAACACCATAAAACACATTTCTAAATCCCCATTTAAAGTGTGTGTGTGTGTGTGTGTGTGTGTGTATGTATGTATGTATATGTGTGTGTGTATGTATATATATATATTTCTTTTTTTGTACCGGTGAAGCTGTAGAATCATTTTAATATATTAATGTTGGCCTTAGCAATAACATACAATGGTAATTTAAATAATGGCGAAGTTATGCACACGGTGTAAAAAGAATGCAGGGGATTAGTTAAGGGCTGCTTAAAGCGGACACGATGAGACCTGTGCTGTTGAAATTAAAACAAGCATCAATATTCAGCTGCTCCCTTTGCATGCAGATATTATCTGTGAAATATGGAGAATATTTGTAAGCTTTTAAAACAAAATGCTTTCCCACACATATACTACTTACAAGTTCTTTTTCTTTCTTTGATGTGTTGATTGTGCATTATTTTCTGCATGGATTATCTTGTTTGTTGAAGTTTTTTCTTCCTTTTTTGCCACATGCACAACTTTCATGGACCTAGTCAGTGAGATCGGTTTTTGAGTTGTATCTGAATTTGCATTAATTCTGCCAAAACAACTTCACAAAGGCCTGACATGTAGATTTATAACATGTGGGCGCAGATTTCGGAGCAAATATCTGCTTGACATTATCACTACCTTTGTTAGGGGTGGTAATTATGGGGGGGGAGTAAAGACTGCAGTCACTTTGCTGCTGTTTATTGCCATTGATTTCCTTTATGCTTTATTTAAAAGTGGTCCTTATTTGATTAGATACAATAGTGATGATATAGATCAGTGGTATTCAAATTTTTTGACAGCCACCCCCAGAGCTGATATTTGTCAAAATCCCCGCACAAGCAGAAAAACTGACCTCACACTTTAATTATTTTATTTAGTCTAATTTGTGTCATATAATGTGACCGGTGGGTTCCGACTAGAACCCATTTCTTCTCTTCCTCTTTGTTCTTCCATTGGCTTTACTCCATCATATTCACCTTTGCTTTTCTTTATTGCGATCATATAGTATGTTCACATTCTTAATATTTTGAAAAGTTGCTATTGGTTAGCCCCCACCTAAACCCCCAACATAGTTCTTTTCTTTTTCTCCCTCACCTGTGCTTCCCCACCCCCCCACCTGTAATTCTGGGGGTGTTACTCGCAGTTTTAATACCTCTGCACATGAATGTTTATTGCAGTAATGTCTGTCTGCAGGTGGTGAAACACCCCTCCCTGATAAGACACCCAGTAACCGTTTTATTGGGTATGCCTAGCTAGTACCGGGTAGGACCCACTTTGTTAGGTACGCCTAGCTAGTAGGAGTGTAATGGTACACGTATTTGTACTGAAAATTTTTGGTATCAGTCTTTCGGTTCAGTACGTTTATGTACCGAACGAATGCAGCAAATGCAGAACCTTTCTGTGTTTGTTTCCCTCAGCAACATTCGGAAAAGGGCTACGCATGTGTCCTTATGTCCTAATGTGGAATTTGTTTAAATGCTGCATCATAAAGGATATTTATTTTGTTATGCTTTGTATTTTTTGAGACAGTATTTGTGTTAGTTCTTAAATGAAGCTGAAAGCTTCTAATGTGAATACAGTACAGATCAGGTACAGTTTTGACAGACTTTTTAAGAGTGTTTAGTAAACGATTGTTTAATGAAGAAAAAAAGAAGCTATTTATTTATTTTATTTTACCTCCACTGTAACGAAAACGTACCAAATCATGACTTCAAGGTATGTACCGAACCGTGATTAAATTTATATATTTTTTTAATTATTATTTTATTTATTTATTTTTTGTACCATTACAACCCCTAGGTAGTACTGGTAGAACCCAATTTGGTAGGTACACCAAACTAGTACCAGGCAGGACATACCTAGCTAGAACAGGGCCGGACCCACTTTAAGGACACTTGATGTGTTGGCTCAGATTAGGATTCACTCTCTGGTGCCTTAGGTCCCCTGGTATCTGATCACATTTAAAAACGTCCCGTTAAAGCAGGATGGGTGGGTTCCGACAGGGACCCTTATGTTCTCCTCCTCTTTTTTTCTTTCTGTTACTTTACATGACATTCACCTTTGCTTTTCTTTATTGCGATCATTCATTTTGGCTTGTCCTGTGTTGGCACACACTTCAGGAAGTGTCTGCCTGCCTGCTGGACCGGTCCGTCAATAGAGAGCCAGTTCTAAGCACAGAGGCTCAAAACTCTAATCATTGAACCTTCCATCTCTTTGGACAGTTTTGTTGATTTTGGTTTCTTTTCTATTTTTCAACTTTCCTTAGGAGTGTCCAGAGATCTGGAGACAGTATCACCTCACGGTAAGTGGGAAGATTCCCCGTTCGGGAGACATGGTGGGTCGCATACGGTGGCGCAGAAATGATTCCAACGGCCGTTTACATTTCCGAGGGTATAGTAAGGCGGGTCGTGTCACTAGCTGTTCCAGTTTCATTGTTTGAGGTTCCTGGGCTGGTTTGTTGTTTCTTCCTGTCTATACCCCACCCCCCAGAGTCCTTCAGAACACGCAAGGAGCCGTTAGCGCCCCGCAGTTTGCATTGTGGGTAATTATAAACAGCAGCAAGCGGTTTGCGTCCCGCGGGGGTGGCCCGCCGGAATGGAGGCGTGGCAGCGTGTGACGGTTACGTGGGGAAGCTCCTGTGAGGGGTGGGGGGGCTTAACATCTGCAGGACTAACTGGCATATTCCCCCGCCCCCCCCCCTCCTATGGGTGAAATGTAGACCTGCCGTCTAAGAGGGGAGCAGCAGGCTGTTTGTCAATTAACAGAGGTGATAGAGCACGAAACGGATCGGCACTGGAAGCGTCGGTGCAACGCTTCGCCATTTGCAGTTTAATTAGCGAGCCCGTCAGAAAAGAAGGCTGGGTCGTCACCATGCATAGGGGGTGCTGGTGACCTCACTTGGTGCAGAGGGCTCTTCTAGGACTGACATGGGCGTCTTTATGGGGAAAACCTGCCTCCCAATGGACCTCTCTTCTGCACAGTAGGCTATGTAGTTCCTGGGCTGGGGTGTAACATCTAGTCCTGAGTCAATGTGGCAACATTATTTTCCCCCCCATGTCTGGACGGTGCATGGTCACTTAGACCACTTAGTTGTGCAGGACATGTAAGAAATCTGTTTAAATTGGGTCAGGTTTGGGTCTTCAGAGGCTACTTATTCTGGCTGTCCATTGGTAGATGTCACCGCCCAACCTCTGTCTCCCAGCAACAGTGGTGAACACCGGCCTGTCAGTGCCCTTTAGGCTTATGCTCTTTATGGGCACTAAGATATGGTGATTGTGTTGAGTGGTGATTGGCAGTCAGGTCTCAGAGAAGGTTCAACTTGCTGTGGCCTTTTTTCCCCAGACATGGGTGTGTTTGTGAGTTTGCATGTTTGTTTGAGCAATGCCCCAGTGATGTGGATTGCGATCTTTGCCTTTTAAATCACTCTGGTGTTGGTGTGTTTCGCCATTTGCCAGCATTTGTTATACAGACCTGCCTGAAACATCTGGCTGGAGTGTCACCCGTCCCCATTAACCGGGTCCCCCTCAGGTGTGGGGTTGATCTGGAAGCTGATTCCGGTTCAGTCTTGGCAGTCAGACACCGTAATTGTGAGCAGAAGGTGTTTCAGTTCAGTGAAAACCCTTATTACTCACGTCCTTTTTATGCAAACGATATTTAACTCAAATAGTCTCCCTGTGTATTTGTGACACTCCCAGTCTGTCTGCGCTAGTTACCATACTTTTGTTCAGTTCTGTGTAACACTTTCGTTTGCAGTGACTTATTTCTTCCGGTTTTCCCTTTGGGTTATTTATGTCAAGCTAGTAATTTTACTGGAGCCTTGAGGTTCGGGGCTCTGTTCAGGAATCCAGGCCTCTACTAATGCCCTGTCTTCTCTCTCTCGTAACATATACGCTGAAGTCAGACTCTAATTCATACGCAACCAGACCCTATAACAGGCAATAATTAATTGCAAATTAGTGTCCTCCTGTATTTTTAAAGCCTTTTTTTGTGAGATGATTCTATCGGAACTTTTTTCTATCCCATATTTTATTTGATTTTCTTTTAAACTCCTTACTTGTGAATGATTTATGTGAATATCAATGTTCTTTACCAGTAAGTCCTGGTTAATCCGATATAGGAGTCGCAGACGGAGTGGTTATATTTTTGTATTTAAACTTTCTAGCTACACATAAAACCCAGACAACCCATATCTGTCAGCATTTTTCTTACCAGATTTTTTACAGCAAATGTAACTTGATACAGACTATGCTGTATAAGATTGTGTTGTGTTTGCTCTTTTGTCCTTTTGGTAAAATAGAGTGGGCCTGACTTTCTAAGTTCTGGAAATACATTTGGTTAAAGATTTCATCTGAATGCAGCGCTGTTACTTGCCTTATTTTGACTGCTTAAGAGCCACAGTACCACCTAGTGGTATGCAGGCTTCTCTGAGCGTGAGGTCGGTGTGGATAGACCTGTCTGTTGTAAGCTGTTCATTTGAAGGGACGTGGGTTGATTTTTGGTGGTTTGACTGTGTGCTTTGATCATCCCTGGTCATTTCCATTCTTTTTGATGCCTTTCCACTCCACTCAACACTAGGTTCGATCAGGTTGTGCGTTTTGTTGAATTTAGGTTTGTACTGATGGGTAGCAGTGTACTACCCTGTCTTCCCATACATCTTCCGTGAGGTGCAGCTACTTTCCTGATCTTTTTGCTGGATCAGGAAACCACCTCGCTGTTAAATAAACGTTTTTTAGATAGGTGAAATATTAAAAAATGTTGAGGCATGTCAGACTTCCCTGACAGTGGCTGAGAGGCCTCAGACTCCAGAGGGTTAATGAAATGTTCATTTTGATCACAGTACCTGGGCATTGTCACTGAATCTCTGACTGGCGCAATGTAATGTCAGACTGTAATTATATTAATTACAGTTGTGTGAATGAACAAGTTTTGTAAATGTACGTTTAAAATGGATCTGTATACTTAGTTTCATCTTGTTTGATTTTTGTGTGGTATTTTGATTCAATGAATCAATCCAAATATGAGAAACATCCAAGGTTTTCAATGAAAGACGTTGTATTGTTATATATAAAAATACTATAACAGAAACTGAAACTAAATTAGTCTCAAAATTAAAAAAAAAAATTCCGTAAACCGATTGCTTCCTATTTCAGTGTAAAGTACTAACAAACCCAGTTAATAATAGACCAGAACTAAATTAGAAATAAAATGCACCTAAACCAAACCTAAATAAAATAAAACATTGAAATACAACTGATACTGAATTAAAATGTCAGCACTAGTAGTAAAATAGCCCCTCACAAGCACCACTTTGCCATTATTTATTTTGAGTATTTAAATTTTGAATTTGAAGTTGAATTTAGATATAATTAGACTATGTATGTGATTTATTAAATCAAATTAGACCTTAAATTCATATAAAGTAAACTTTAATCCTATGGAAAAACTGAATGAAATATTTCTAAAAATATTCTGACAAAATGTAATTATTTCCGAAAACAGAAGTAGACGCTCTTCAAATTTCCATTATTTAAATGATTATATTTACATTATTGTATTTTCATGTAGGGGGAAAAAATATTTGCATGAGTTCTGTGCTTGAAGCTTTAATTAGTTTGTGATTTTTTTTTTCCAGTGTAGGTTTGTTGGTCAAGTTTCTGCCCAAAGCGGATTATCGCCGTAGTCGTTGGCATTGTTGTATTTAATTTTATTTAATTAGTGTTTTTATTATGCTTTTTATTCTATACCTTTCATATTCAGTGTACGGTGGTGGTAAGCAACACTCCTGTAGGTGCAAATTCCTCCGGCAGATCTTGGCTGTGTAAATCTGGAATACTCAGGAAAGGTCACCCAAACTCGAATAAAAATAATATTTTTTTTTTTATTATTATACAAGAGATAAGATGCACGCACCCGTAAATCCCGGCCCTGAGGAGGCCTCCAAGCTGCGTAAGACCGTAAGACCTTCTCCCCCAATGGACACTGACTGGAGAGCAGCACTCCACCAAGAACAGACGCTGCTTCCAGAGAGGGGTCTCTGCTGACCTCTTCGCTCTCTCTCTCGCTCTGCTGATCTCTGAGCAGAGCAGGGCTGAATACACCCCCCTACCCCCTGTGTGTGTGTTGCGTTAAAACTGAACAATGCGTGTCTGTCGCACGGTCCTCTGCCTGTGTGTGGGCCCGCTCTGCTCTCCGCCAGGCTCTCATCCGTCGCGTTCTCTCACCAGCTGGGTTGGGCTAGCACTCCCCCTTGTGGTGAACATTCCACACTGCAGACGTTCACTTCCAGCACAAAGCTGATTCCTCTTTGTCCTTTTATTGTTTGCTGCAATCTGCAGCTGAGACACTGATATACCCATATTGTTATTTGTGAATTAGCAAACTGACAGCTTTAATGATTTCATAGCAAGACAGCCATGGCATACAAAACTGTATTATTAATACATTGAATTACAGTCAATTCATTTTAGCTCCTGTGTATTCAACAAACCCTAAATTACTATAAAAATGAATTTCCCGTTGTGATTGATGGGTGAGATTTTTTTTAAGCCCTGTAGCTCAGAGGTTACAGAACTCAGCAGCCTTGAGTGTTCAGCTAAAACCCTCACTTGTACTTTTGCAGTAGATTTTGGATTCTGACTCTTCATATACGTTGACTTAAGGCTCTGCGCATTAACGTGTCCTTAGATCGCATGCTTGTAAACATAGCCACGCAGCACCAACTGCCCTCCTCCTCACCTCGCATTTTAATGCATTTCCATTTTGGAGTGCGTTTAGCTGACGGTCCAGGCTCAGTTCAGGAGTCATCCCGCCTGCTTTGCTTTTCGTCTCCTGTGGGCTGCTGGGTTTGGTGAGGTACGAGAATCCCGTAACTGGTACCTACAAGCTAAATATTTACTCTCTTGTTTCCTGAAAAGTGGCCTCTTTCAGTTTAAATGCGCTTTCTTTTGCCTCACTAATGTATTTTCTTTCTGTCTCCTAAAAATGTAGCAAATGCATGTATCAAGCTTTTTTTGCCAGTATGATAAAAGAAAAAATGAAGTGTTTATCTCTATTTTGGCAAGAAACATGCAAGGCCACTGAATTGATTTGTTTAAAATCCAGTCAAATCACTATGCTATAAATCTATTATAGAATACTAGGAGTCTGACAAAATGTAAATTGCCGTTTTAATGTGAAATGCATTTAGTTTATCTTGGATTACGCTTAGTGCTGAGAATAAACATTACTGTTGCGACGACATTTCCTAGATTTGTTTCCCACTTTCCTTTTAATCCTGCATTAATCTTGTTGCTTTTCCATCTTCCCCGATCTGTATGCTTGCTGCTACAAGACTGTGTCAATAGACCAGTCCAAACCTTTGCAAAGAAAATGACATTGTAAGTAATGTCAACCATTAAGTAGGTTAGTGATGGTCTTTTTCTTTGCACAGCATTGACTTTGAAGCCATTTTT
>JAODJX010000053.1:6523949-6536323 GCA_026776945.1 Isichthys henryi | reverse complement strand
GGAAATTAGCGGGAGAACATTTCAAACTGGATTTAAGGAAGCACTTTTTTACTCAGCGCGTAGTCAGAGAATGGAATGGTCTTCCTGACAACGTAGTGCAAGCTGAATCCTTGGGTACCTTTAAATCAGTTAGATAAGATTTTAACAACTCTGAGCTATTAGTTTAGTTCTCCCCAAGAGAGCTTGATGGGCCGAATGGCCTCCTCTCGTTTGTATTGTTCTTATGTTCTTATAAGGTGTGTAAAATGTGGTTTCTGAGGCTGCTCATGTGAAATTTCACTGAAGAGCACTTTTTGAAGGGGTGCACTGATCTACGAGCAGTGGGACTTGAGCGGTCATTTGTCAATTATGTCGTCGCTCGCTAGCATGCCTCGTTCACAGTTTGCGATTTATTTCCCCGTCCCTCTTCTCATCTGACAATAACATGTTACGCAAAGGGGTCACGACTTCATTAACAGTGAGGAAAACAGGCTATGTTGTAACAAACCCCAGAAAAACTAGAATGACCTGCACACAATAGCAGAACCGTAGTCTGTAATGTGACCTCCAGCATCACCATGCAGACTTGGCACATACTTGGTAAGCCCTCTCTTACCGTACACTAGCATTGCCTCAGAGCAGTTCGGGTTGAAAGCAGCAGTCTAGGTCTATAACAGGTCCAGAAACATAACGAAAAGCAGACCAATACTTATCAAGTTTTTTTTTTTATTGCTATCATTTATGACAGCACTGGCAAGCAGTCTCATAATAGTACAGATGATATCAGTCTCATCTCCAGCATATGCTATTTCTCTGATTGGAGGAAAATCCCCCCCACGTCTTTTATGTAATGGTACAATACCAGTCTATCACATCTCAAATTGAAATTTTGTCCACCATATACTTTTCGTTTACCAAACATCATAAAAGTTTAGCAGTACTTTTTACATTTTTAAGATAATTGTGAAAGATGTAACATTGCAGTTTTCTTTTTACACTATGGAAACGTGCTCATTAAGTGCCATGAGAGGACACTTGTAAATGAGCGGCATGTGTTTTGCGAATGCAGTCCTTGGGAACGTACAGTAAATACCTGTCAAAGAAAACAAAGCTTGAGACTGCCTGTGGGGGACAGCGTGCTGTAATGTGTGACTGCGGAGCTGGGTCAGAGTTTTCATTTGGTTTGGACACGGGCTTCCCAAAAGGCATACTGTCCTAACAGCTTCCAGCATGGTTTGCGCACACGAACGCTTCGTAGCTTTCCCTGTGTGTGTGGCTGAGCACCATGCTAGCTGTGACCTGTCTTTTCCTAATTCTTTTGAACCCTATAAACCTGACGTTAAAGCATTTTATACCAACTGACATGTCACTTCATGTATACTGTTGCACCACTGTTGCATTTGCAATCTTTGCATTTCGACTTCCACTGAAAATCTCCTGTATTGCTATATTCCTCTGTTAGTTTCCTCTTTTTCTCTTAACAGCAGTTCAGGTATGATGACCTCAGTGGCCAGACCCAATCTTGAGCAATGACTGATGAAAGGGTAGAAGATAGATGGGAACGTCAGTCTCCCAGGCGCTGAACAGAATTTATTGCTATATTAGATCATGTCATAGACTGATGGATTACCAGAGCTGATCTCCTGTTGCCCAAATCCTGTCAAAATACAGACCAATGACTTCAGTGTACAAACACTGTATTTGGCTTCCCTGTCTCTCGAGCAGGGCCAGGTGTATAAAGTGGTAGGGGTTAACACGCCTGAAGCGTAAGTAATCCAAAAATGACGAGCATGTTTGGACTAACACTCTGTGAAGAACAACATTAAAGGAATGGGATGGTCTGAGGCATAGATGGAGCTCCTAGGTGTTAGTCATCCCGAAAAGACCTGAAGGAGGACAGACCTACCTGCCTCTCTCCGAAATCCTAGTGACACCCGACTGAAAAATAAGATGCACGTGAAATCTTCGCCGATTGGCGTATTGAGTATACCATGTAATTACCTTGTTCAAAAGTTTGAAAGTCAATGCAGTTCATGACCATGATGAGGTGCTCCATTTTGCATCAATGACTTTGGTTGGGGTGTTGATGACGTGCAACATTGGCAATCAATGGACCTGATGTGTCTGGCTTGTGATGGAATGCGGCTTTTTATATATATATATGTACGTGAACCTCTTGTGCTTGCAATCTCTGGTTTTGCTCGTTCCCGCAAAGGGGTATCTATCCAGTGAAAGGTATGAATGAGGGCTTTGCTACAAGTTGAGATGTATATTCATAATTCTGGCAGATCACACATGATGAACATGATGCGGTCAATAAAAAGTTTGGAGCCCGTTGGAGAAGCCGCACATTCAGCTGCACTTAGACCTTGAAGTAGAGTTGTCTTTGCTCCGGGGTGTCAGCAGGACCTACCGGAGAGAGGTTGTGGGATCCAGGTGTTGGGGAGTGGTCCACATGAAGAAAGAGCCCTCGCGTAGCTCCCACTTTTCCACTCCAACCTTGGCTAGAGTTCCCAAGCTTTCTGCTTATCCAGCTCGTCAGTGGGACTGGAAAACTGCACATCACTCCTCTCTCCATTCTCCTTGATTGTATATAACCTCACATGGGTAGCTGACTGTCCTCGATTGAGCCGTAACCATCCAAACCAACCAAATATGCTGTTTGCTCCAATGACGTCTAAATCAACTTGGCCTCTTCGTGGGGAAGTTGTGGAAGTTCGGCCGCTGTTTCTGCATGCAAAGATTTAAATGAGTTATCTGACAAGACCACCTGCATGGAGGACTGTCAGTTCCATTTATTATACCTTTGACTACGACAACCACACATTTAATCTCTTGTCCTCACCTTCCAAGGGTCAAATCGGAATTTTGTGTTTTTAAGAGCCTTTACTCTCATTCAGTACTAAACTAGTGCAAAGCACTGCTTTGGCGCTGTTTCTAATTTCCACTTAGAAATTAATTGAAAACAACTGAACTGTTTCAGCCTAATAGCCGACTGTCAAATGTAAGCAAATGGTCGTTTTGAGTTCCTTCATACTGCCCTTACTCTCTTGAATTGGGTTAGCATTAATCATTTTGTTGAATTATTCATTTAAAATGTTTCCGGTCTGGTGAGACTGTAGTTCAGACTTTCCACATTATGTAGGTTAAAAATCATTCTGGATAAGATGTGAGAAATGTATTTGGATTTAGCGAATTGGCTCTTTTTAATAAAAATGTGATGCCAAGGATTTGAAGTGACAATGCATCATGGTACATGAACAGACTTGATGTCACCTCCTGTCTTTCTGCTCCTTGGAAATGGATTCTGGATGCAGGAAAAACAGGATGCTTGTGTGTGAAAGGCTGAGAAGCGTTTTTGGTCACGTAAACGTGCTGTTGGCTTTTCAGTACAGATATCTCACTAAAAGTGATGCTTAACATCTGGAAAGCCTCCTGGGTGGCTGGAGATCGTTTCCTGAGCACCTGCAGGAGTAATGCGAGCTGTAATTTATTTGATAGCGGCCATAATATGTATGGCGATTAGCGCATGATATACTGGAAATCCATGATCTCAAAATTTATAAATCATGCCGTGGACAGCAGCAGTGTCTGCCACCACTCAAACCACACATTTCCTTGGGCCCTCCTAGGTGTGGGGGCCACGTGTTGGGCACAAACCTTACGCTGGGGGGGGGGGCAGTGACCTTTAACCTTTAAGTGGACCCCCAAACACAGCAAACCCTCAGCAAGCTGCGCTACAGGTCATGAGACATTTTGGTATGTGAGGGAGTTTCATGGTCATTAGTGCCGACACGTCCTTATGAAAGTGAGAAGATTATTTGTGGTTTTGGTCCCTGTCAGGGGCCAGATGAGTGAAGGTTCTGTTTTCATTTATATTCATTTAACAGATGCTTTAGTCCAAAGCAACTTATGAGAGAGAGAAGCTTTGGGTCAGACAGCCAGCATCCAGCACCCTGGCATCAGTTGGGGTTAAGGGCCTGACTCATTAGCCCAACAGTGTTATGATTACCCCACTAGCCATGGAGTTTGAACCCACAACCTTCCAAACACAAGCATAGATCTATGATCTATTGAGCCACATACTGCCCCCTGTGGTTAATTTCCTGCAATTGATATCATTAGCAGCCATTGTAGTGCTTCTATGCCCATTTCCCCATAGAGTACTACAGTCTATTTGGTATCTGCAGTTAGTACGAGTCCTCAGATTGTAAACTGATATCTTATTCTGGCACAGTGACATATTAGGGAAGATTCTACAGGAATTTTCAGTCTGGTGATCTATTTCTTAACTTGGCTGTGATTTCAGGTTGTTATGTTGTTTTTCCTGTGGCTTATCCGCTTAAGATATTTACTACTGGCTTTTGAATGCTTTTAATTTGGCTCTAATTATTTCCGAAGTCCATCAATCTTGGTGTTTTGTTTTTATGGTTTTTCTCGCGTAGTGGTTTTGTCGCTTTGCCAAGATGGTCCAATGTTGATGCCTCTGTACTAGTGGCCAAAATTGTGGAAGCACTTCCAATTTTCAGAGACTGCAGAACTTTATTCATGATTATTTATATATTATTTACGATGTTACAAATATATATTGGACGATTAAATACGTCACTGGAGCAACAGTTGAATAAAGCCTCTAAAATTTAAAAGTGCTTCCACACTAGCGGCTTTTGGCCGCTAGTGTAGTCAAGACAGTGTGACTGCAGCCACTGGGACTATTTTGATGTTGTTTACAGGTATTATTTCTTTCTCCTGATTCTGCTAAAGAAAGATCTGTCATGTTTCCCAGCACAATTGTCTAGACACCAGTGTTTCAAATATTCCCTCCGCCTGGGATTTAGCACAGCTGTAACAGCTGGATGAAGGGTCCTTTGCAGCAGTATAACAATAAACATCCAGAATAATACCAAGAGCGATAAACCGGTCATTCATTGGAGGAAAGTGATTGATCTGGCTTTTCACTCCGATACGTTTTCAATCTGGCTCTTGTTCTGCCCTAAGAATAGAGCAAATGACTGCAGAGGAAAGCTTGAGTATGTTGGTCATTTGCCATGTATTAAAAGGCACAATAGGGTCTCAGTACATCCACGCCAAATTCAAGACCTTGAAATGGACCTCAATTCTGTTCTTCAGTGGAAAATTATCCATAAACATTATGAAGAACTGCGATGGGCTGGCCCCCCATCCTGGGCTGTTCCCTGCCTCGTGCCCATTGCTTCCGGGATAGGCTCCGGACCCCCCGCGACCCAGTAGGATAAGCGGTTTGGAAAATGGATGGATGGATGGACATTATGAAGAAAAGGTGTATCCTCCCTGTATATTTGCACATTTGCATATTTGACTTTACCTACACAAAACCTTCTGTAAATGTCTACTCTCATGTTCTAAATGCTGCAGACCCTTTTCTCCTATTTCCCACTATTCTCAAAAATAGCTGCTCCTCATTATATCCTCACGGATGGACAATTATTCAAAACGGAAACATCTGCAGAAACAAAATTAAAAAAAAAAAAAAAATCTCTCATTCCATTAGTGTTTTTCATAACTCGTCTCGTATCCAGTTGATGCCTGTGTGGTTTTCAGCTAATGCATTGTGGTTTGATTCTATTCCCCTTGCCAACCTGGTACTGACATATTAATTGTGAGGATAGGAGGATAGACTCCTGTTTCTTTCCGTCGTTAATTGAAGGACTTTGGAATGCTGTGGTATATGGAGAAGTCAGGCAGGACTACAGATGTCCCTCGCAGGAAAGTAAGTGTGCCGTTCCACAGAACTCCGCAGAGCAGGTGGCAGTGTGCATGTTACACGCAACAGGCCTGTAATAATAATCGGTACCACCTGGACTCACTAGGGCCTGTAGTTTGCAACACCTCCCCAAACCTCCAGCTACTTAAGGGGTGTTGCCTCTACAGATGTTTCCAGGTGTGTTTGAGTGGGGGGGGATGCTGGGTGGTTGATGGGGCTGGGAACCGCTCCTCTGTTCGTATTGAATCCTCAGGCACCTTGGAGTTTCCAGAGACCTACAATTTAACACCACTGCATAGTTACTCCCTATCCACCTTCCGGCTTTAGAGGTTAATCACCGCTGACTCTTTTTAATGAAACTGGGAATGTTAAATTTGAGGCTGGTGTGCAGCTCTTTGGTTATTCGTGGGCTCAGGCCTCAGCCCTGGGCAGACACTGATTAGGTGGATGACGATTTGGGTGCAGAAGCTCTGGGGCAGTTGGGGCACCTGTGTGTCTGGCCCCTTCCTCTTCGGCCGTCCCTCCTCTCCTCCTCCTGCACGCAGGAGACTACGGAAAGCGAGATGAAATGAGCGCAGATCTCGGGAGTGGGAAACTAAGTGGCACCCCTTTCCATTTTGTTTGCGGTAGATTGAGCAATCATTTTTAAATAAGTACTTTCGGGAAGAGTGTAACAATTTTCTCTGCCAACTGTGGGGGTGGGAACGGGAATTTAAACTCTAATAAAAGAAAAATTATACAGGCAGGGGACGGGGGGGGGGGAGCCAGACAAAAGGGATTAAAACAGAAAGAGATAACTGGCTGGTGTGGAGAGGAGAAAGGGGGGGTTTGTGTGTACATGCATGTGTGAGGCGGGACAGAAAGGATCTATGCAAGACCCAGGTCAGGGCTGTAAGAATGGGGGTGCATGGGGGGGGAGAAGGAGGTGGTTATCAGACTCGTAAGCAGAGGGGCGGGGCACTACAGAACGCTTCCAACATTGCTGGATGAAAACATCTCCAGACCTGAGTGGAGGGCTGTTGTTCTCCAGAAGGACAGACGGCAAAACGCCCTTCTCTGGTCTCCCAGATGGCTCCTCAGCAGCTGTGGCCCCTTTGGCTGGTCCTGCTTCTCAGCGTGTCCAGCCTGACCCCTTCAGCCCTGCCACACAAGCCCGAAGGACGAAGCCCCCCCAGAGAGGTAGGCTTGGTGAGTTAGTGGGGGTCACCGCTATCATACGCAAGCGGCCACAGGTGACAGCTTGAGTTATCTTCAGGGAATGGGACGAGGCATTCTCGCTCAACGTCATCGTCTTCTGAAGTTCTTCTGAAGTTTTTCTGAAGTTAGATTTGAAAGTAACTTCATCGAAGTTCTTCTGTTTTTATAGGCATGGTTAGATAGGTAACAGGTTTATTTTTGGTGGTTCAACAAAAGGTGGGTGGGGGCAGCGGTCGCTGCATCTAGTATCTCTGTAAATTGGAGACGGGTGTTAGATGAACAAGACTTGAAGTTATAGCATTTTGCCGCCCTGGGCATTTGCAAGTTTGTTCTGGGCTGTTCTATGACCCTGCTCTTCTTTTTCCCATAGCAAATGGGTATGATTCAGGTTTTGACTTTCATGGTGGGGTTTTTAAAGGCTAATAATGCACAGCAAGCAGGAGGAACGTAAGGAAGAGGTGAAGAAAATCCCACCATGTTTCTGTTTATTAAGGGAAATTGCGGTTACCCTTCTAAAGCCCGTTAATACCGCCGGGGAGAATGAAGAGTGATGTAGAGGCAGCAGAGAAGCCAGGCGATCCTTTGGTGAGCTGCCGGGATTTAAGGGGGCTTAGCTGAAATATAAGGTGAATTTTGCGCAGGGAATCTTACCCCCCCACCCCGGCATTCTGAGGGATCAGGCTTTTATGACTGCAGAGTGTAAATGGGGCCGCACGCCCAGCGCGGGATTCGCTTACTATATGTGCACATTTTAACGTTTTCATTGTGTGTGACGCGTGATGTGTAGCAAACCCTTTGTGAAAGTCCCAGTTTGTACTGCGGGTTTCTTATTGGGTGTTTTTCGTCGCTTAATTCCGGCATCTTCCGCGTCCCGTACGATGGGCTTTTTTCCCCAGCCAAACGCTTAATTATCTGTGACCGAATTGCTGATTTAACAAACTCTGCTATTCGAATCAAGTTCAACTCTCCCCCCTATATTATATTTATTTGACACTTTTCCCACTATTACTTTGCCTGAAACGCACTCAGTTTGACACAGTTTCGCAAATTATGAAGCAGTATTTCCCGGGTTATTCTGAACGCGATTTAAATTGTGCATTTTATTCAATCTCTTCCATAATCAGAGCTAATTAATTAAGCCCCAGGCTGGAATAAAAGGCAGCATTCAGCAAAGTGAGGGATTAGCGGGGGGCTGTTTCGAAGCTTCCCTATGCTTCGAGCGCCCGGGGACTGAAACGCTGCCAGTCAGGTGTGTAATAGGGATGCTCGGATCGATACTAAAGTGAATGATTTGAATGATTGCATTTGTAGAATCGATCCTAACGTTGATTATTTGAACGATTGTCTTGTTATAGGGAGCAGGACATGAAATATGAACTGAGTGCCGCCCATAATGGGATGACTTTAAGCGGCCTATATTTACAGTAGTGACCAGGCAAATGAAAGGATCGATCCGCCGGGACACCCCGCCGTGCGGGTGATGGCGATGGGAGGGTGGGGGCTTTAACCATAAAACGACCAGGAGAGCAACATAAATATCAAAGTTTAAGCCTTTTTTTGTCAAATGTTCAAAGTGTAACAGATTCTTCCTTGGATCCCGCATTGTGCCAAATAGAAGACAAATACAGCAAACGATGGTAAATGAATAATAAAAAATAACGACTGGAACCACTACGGACCAACGAGGTGAACAGGGTGGAAACTGGTGATTAAAGTGTCTTGGGGACATTTAATCAGAAAGTATTAAATGAGTTTGTATCGCATTGTAGCTTCAGGTCGGACAGGTACTTTAATCGCACTAATTTTATATTAGCTAATGTTTGAAATAGCAAAAAAAAAAAAATGTTTAAAAGAAAATTGTAGTTCGGTTTAGAAATGGAATTGGGCTGTTAAGCTTTCCCTAGTGGTTCTCAGCCAAAGTAAAGACAACAGTGAACCAACTGTTTCCTTGTTTTATTAAAATGTGCTTTTCTCCACATACTGTGACTTGGGGCTGAGTACATGTACAGGTTGTGAGTTATAAGTTCAGATTTCGCTGCCGTTGCTTTGCTAAGCCAGGGTTGTGTTTGCGTTAGCATCAGTGAATAACAGGATGACCGACAAACTGGGGGAAAATGTGGGGCATCTGGCCAATAAACAGTTAGGGACATACTGGTCACCGCGGTTTCTTTTCCCCGCACTGGTATGACGCTTCCTTTTACTGTAAGAGAAGCGCGTCTCGCAGCCACAGAGGAAAGTGGCCGGACTTGGTTTACTGAGGGCAGACAGTCTGCCTCTGGACTGCCGCAGCCGCTGATGCTAGATAAAATTCCTTTTTGTGAGGTGCTTATTTTGGTTTTGCAATTGAGGTTTCAAATCCCACCTTCACCCTGTATGAATGGCGTTTAGGGGCAGTGTGTGGCTTGGTGTGTTAGACTCTGTCTATGACCAGAAGGTTGCTGGTTCAAATCCCGTGGTCTGCAGAGTGAGTTCACCATTGTGCCCTTAAGCAAGGCCCTTATCCCCCAGATACTCCACGCACTGGGTGACCCTGCTTTCTCAGTCGTCTGTTGTTTTGTATAAAAGCACATGACAAATAATATGTGTAAATGAGTTTGCATGTTTTTCCACATACTTCCATTATTTCCCACAGTCCTAAGACATGCAGTTAGATAAATTGTATCACTAAATTGCAAATAGTGTGTGATTATTGGTTTTGTCCCTAAGACTAGACTGGCTTCCCATCTGGGGTGTAACCCTAGTCCTGGTTGTAGGCTGCTTCAGAAAAACTCCGGACTCACTCATGATCCTGAACTTGATAAGTGGTTGATCAATGCATCATGAATGAATGAATGCAACTACAGGTATTTCTTCTGATTTATTTTTCCACACGCTCTTTAGCGCCCCCTACCCAGATGGTGCCCTATAGAGTGGGGCTGCCCTGGCTCCATGTCCCATTTGGGGGGGTAGGGGTGAGGGGTCACATGTACGCTCTGGTCATTTGCTCTAACTGATTTCTCAGTTTCAGCCCTGATACCATATCCAGGTATATTTGCTAGTTCATTCGAAAGGTAAAAAAAAAAAAAAAAACGCCAATGAAACGTGTTTTGCCAAAACTGCAACAGATGCATGTTTTTAAAACCATAACAAACGTAAAGGTTTAACTGTGTAATGCTGTGTCCCTCCGGTGGCCTGCTGTCCTCACTCGCTCTTCTCCCGTTAGGACCAGGGCTGTGAGGCGTACCAGAAGGACGTCTGCGGGGTGTGTGCGGGTAACAGCTCGTCCTGCACTGTCATCAGCGGAACATTTTCCCACTCCTTCCTCTCCATCGGCTATCACAAGTTCCTGGAGATTCCAGCCGGAGCGCGGCGCATTAAGGTGGAAGAGATCCCCAAGAGCAGGAACTACCTGGGTAAGTCATCTTCTCACCTGCCTTCCAGGTCCTCCTCACTTCCATATGCCTTTTGCCTCATAGCAATGAAAAGCCGTTTAGTTTAATTAGGAATTCAGCCTAACGCTACATAAATAACCTGCTATTTATATAATATGAAATGTTTGCAAGTGTAGACTTTCCTCATTTAAAGCCAAAGCTCTGACTCCATGAAGTATAAACGATGTCCTCGCTGGGACCTGGTTTGTGAGCGTTAATAAAGTACCACCGTTTTCCTGGGAACTTCAGCAATACGCACCAGCACGGGTGACTCCGTGATTAACGGGAAGTGGGCCATCGACAGACCGGGCGTGTTCTTTGCTGCGGGAACCCAGTTGGCATACCGGCGACCCAATGAGATACGCAGCAAACTGGGAGAGCTGATTACTGCGCCGGGACCCATTTCCGAAGACCTGCATGTATATGTGGGTGCATTTATTCATTTGGTCATTGGCCTGTTTGTGTGTGTGTGTCTCACCCTTACCCTGGGGTCAAATTGACCCCAAAGGTACACGTCAGGTGACTTTTCTCATAGTAACATAATTATTGTAGGAGTGTGTAAGATCTGAGTATCACCAAGGAAAAACTGACACTCTGTTCTGTCACACCAGATAATCTACCAGCAGCCGAACCCCAGCATTCATTATGAGTATGTCCTCCCAAGAGAAGATGGTGTTCTCGGCACACAGGAGGTCCCACACTCTGACAACCTGCCTGTCGGTGTGTTTAGGTCTCATATATATTTTTTCTTTTTTTCCTTTAAAAACAGGAAATCAGCCAAATGTTTGGGCTAACAGGAGTTTTATATTATAGCTGTTACACTGAATTAATTCCAGGTCAGTTTGCCTTGCAGCGTACCCTGTACATTCTGGGAGTAGGGTTCTGGTTTGGCACAGTGCTGCACTGGACAAGCACTTGTGGATGGATGGATGGATGGATGAATAGATCCACTGGACAAGCACTTATGGGTGGATGGATCTTTTTGTTTTTTAAATGTGGGAAACAAAAAGTATTTTCAAATGTTATCACTTTCAGAAATTTGCTTTTGCAAATGTGTAAATTATGGCTTCTTTATTTTCTGAAAGTGTGTACATAATTACCAGATAAACTTGTTAGTAGGCATCTTTCATTCACTTTCATTTAAAAGCCGGGTGGGGAAGTGATCATCTTGGCGGATTAGCATGCGGCCACGGTGGTGCTTGGTTCAGATCCCAAACCTCCCACATTTTATTGGTGCTTGTGTTCCCTGAAAGGCCAGCTTCCCAGTTTGAAACACGCCACGCTTTCGCGACCTTGCCCCTTCTTGTGCTGTATGCAACACATGTATTTAGCAGGGTGGATATGTGAAATCTACAGTGAGCAAAGACCAGACCTGTGACTCCTAGGGGTAAACCACCATGTGTGGAAATTTCACCACATATAGACAAGGTCATTTTGAGTGCTATTGAAGACATTTTGCTGTGGGGCAGAATGTCAGATGATATACATATGTTCTGGAATGTTCTTGCATGTTCCCTGTAGAAAAGGCCTTCAGTCCTGTAGGGTAACCATGAAGTCATTATCACCGTGTCTGTCATTGGACTCTCTCTTCCTCCCCCATCAGAGCCTCCAGGCTTGAACCCAGTAGACGAGCAAAGCTTCCTTCCTCCTGACACCAATGAGAAAGAAATCCACCCCAATCAGGTTCCCTCAGAAGCCGTCTCTCCTACCAGCGATGGCCAGCTCTACCCTGACCCACTCCCCCCATATGGATGGAGACCCATCGGGACCACAACTTGCAGCGCCACCTGCGGGACGGGTAAGACTTTGTCCCGAAGACGTGGAAACAGTCGTGAGCCCTAGGCGTCCGGTGTCCCGCTGCATGCTAATAGTGCGCTAATCCACGGCTGCCGCCACTTTAAAGTTACAGCTACATTAGTGTCAGTCATCCATCCATCCATTTTCCAAATCACTTATCCTAATGGGTCACAGGGGGTCCAGAGCCTATCCCGGAAGCAATGGGCACGAGGCAGGGAACAACCCAGGATGGGGGGCCAGCCCATCGC
>JAODJX010000053.1:6491672-6510898 GCA_026776945.1 Isichthys henryi | reverse complement strand
AGCAGCCGTCCAGTGACGGCGCCGTGGTGCATGGGGAGGCGCGAGAGCAGCCGTCCAGTGACGGCGCCGTGGTGCATTGGGATGCGCGAGAGCAGCCGTCCAGTGACCGCGCCGTGGTACATGGGGATGCGTGAGAGGCCGGCGGAAGCAGCCTGAGGTTTACATGGCTCACACACTGGACACCGGCAGCTCACCCTGAGTGGCGATGTAAGCACTGCTCCTCTTGTACCCATCCATAAAACTTGCATTGATGTAATCTGAGGTCTGCAGCAGAACGAGAACAGAAAACAAAAGCGGTTCTGTCAGGAAACCTCAGGACAATGAATTCGCAGAAAATGAATGGGAACCGAAAGTCCCATTAAAATCTGACTTTTACCCCAGACCATACTGCCCTCTAGTGGTATTCTGTGGTACTACACTGAAGCCGTTTGCAACTCGAACCAAACTTCACTGGCATGAAGTGTGAGAAACATGTATGCGCGCACGCGCACGCATGTGTGTGAGAATTATATATATTAAGTTCAATTCCGAAAATTCTACAAACAGGTTCTTTCAGATTCACACATTCAACATCGATAGCCAAAAAAAAAAAACATAAATCAAACGATTCAACGATCAGCAGGTTACTTTCCATAAGGTGAGAAATACCTCGTCATCATCCAGTGGGGTGAGCTTGACTCTCGAATGATCAAGACACAGGACGTCGCTGTACCTGTTCTTCACCTGATTGCATGGTTTCCTGCGATCGGATACACAGGGAACACTATATAACCAGCGATCTCAAATCACAGTAACAGTATCGATGCTGTCATCCGTGGGGGGGGTGGGGGGATGATGAGGGACATTTACGCACCTGCATCTGCAATGTCAGAACTCATTATCTGCCATTTCCCCATAGTGTTTTCCCCATCAGGAAACCTCCACAATCCAAACAAACAACAGGAGGTACTTTTTAAAAACACACACACACACACACACACACACACGAGGTTCCCGTAATAAAACAGCACTGATGTTCCCAGGCTGATGGAGAGAGAGAGCGGAGTCGTCGTCTTTTACAGTAACTGTGTTACTTCCTCTTTCTCGACGATCAACTGGAACTCTTTTTATAGTGCAAACCACACAAAAAAAACACACACCAACACCCTGAGGCTCACTGTCCTTATACAGGATGGAAACAACTGTCCCTAGTAGGATCAGATGGGCGGTACGTCACATGACAACATCACTAAATTATCAGGATTCCTGTAAGGATGCAAGAACATCTCCGAAGGGCTGAAGAACCTATTCTAAAGCTACCTTTCAGACATTTATACAAACACTCTCGGTCTACCTTAGGTGGCAAGTTCCAATGTTCTCAATCTTCAGCTCCATCTAACAGTTCCTAACCCCGTCAATCTCCTCCCAAGAGGGAGCGTATTGCTCTGACTTCGCAGAACCCTACAAGCTGGGACAGTAGATCGGCTTTGGTGATCCAAACCGATCTGGACCTTTCTTACCATGGAGGAATGATTCATGGACCGGACATGGACTTCAATCTAAGCAAAGAGCTAATGGTTCCCCCTGGCCTGCTAATCACCCCCGGCGATGCAGCCCGGCCTGCCACGGCTCAGCTTGGGGACTCACTTAGAGTAGTCAAAGGAGCCCAACGGCTGCTCCTTGCGGATCTCCTCGTACTCCTGGTAGATGCCCTTCTTCTTCTTTTTCTTGACATACTGCACCAGCTGAGTGACGTCCATGCCGCCGCTCTCGGGCATGTGCACTGATTGCTCCGCGTCCGGCCCGGGTTCGGACAACAGGCCCAGGCTCTGGGCCGGCGCGGGCCGTGAGGACTTCTGCGGCAGTGGAGGCACGCCTGGCCCGGCCTCATCCTCCTCCGAGCCCCCGCCGTCCTCATCCCGCTGGCCTGAAGCTGCTATCCCATCCATCCCGGCCAAGCCCCCTCCGCACTTGCGGTACAGGGGTGTGTCAGGCGGCGTGTCCGACTGCGGTGGTGGTGGCGGGTGGCGGCCTCGCTCATTCGCGTTGGGGCTGCCATGGACGGAGTCCCTCTTCTCCCTAAGACCATCCGCCACCTCCAAAACTGCCCCGCCAGCCCCCATGACCCCTGACCCCTGAGTGAGCGCAGAGCCGTTCCAGTGCTGACAGTGACCACGTGGCGACTCGGGCGACCGGCAAGTCCTGCTTGGCCTGTGGTAGTGATTATGCACATTGGCGTTGGTGGTGCAGCTGTTGTCATCCCCCAGATTGGAATTGAGGGCGTCCCCGGTGGTCGGGTTGACCACAGAAGCGGGCTGCTTCACGGAGTAGGAGCGGAGCAGGTTCCCCATGCAGTCCCCGTCCCCGGCGCCGCTCCCCAGCCCAGCTTGGCCCGAATTGACGCAGGCCTGGATCCAGGCGATGTGGCTGTACTGAGAAGAACCTCCCAGGTGCTCCGGCAGAGACTCCATGGGGATGTAGCCAGCCAACTCGGTCGCTTTCACCGTGCAAACCTGGTTGGGCACCGCAGAAAAACACGATCAGAACCTCGGCAGCCAGCCGCCGACAGGCACACGCAGACGCACACAATCCTGGAAGTCATGAAAGTCCGAGAACACAAGACACCTAACACACACAAAACAGAAATCTCACACCCAGCTGGCAACAGGAGAACTAACTTCCACAGATCTTTCTGACATAGGACAAAAAAAAAAGAAATTAAAAAAATGCAGGAGGCTTTTTATTGCAAAAACTTGATCCTGCTAAGATCTGACTGTCCCTCCCGGGGGAAACTTGGGGAACAAGTATGATCTCATTTGTCTCATAAACCCTCCCCCTCCCCCCAAGTCTTAAGATACAGTGGTTTCTATGGTGAAAGTGACAGTCGTGTTCACAGCAGGAGCAAAGACACGCTTCTCTACCACTACAGTGAGAAACGGTAAAGCAAGTCTCAGCTGATTCTTACCCAGTCTTGGTGCAAAGAGACATAGCGGAGGGAGAATGATATGGAGAGAACAATGGCATCATCGGGTTGGAGAATTACGGTGATAATGCAAAAAAAAAATAATAAAAATGAAAATAAAAAAATCCAAAAGAAATCCACTAAATTTACAGAAAAAGGCTAGAAAACATAAAGATTCACGTAACGAGTTGATTTAACACTGGACGATGCATCTATCCACCAACTACAGCACCAAAACACAGACGGCCACAGAACAGAGGTAGGGTGAGATATGAAGGCGCATAGGATGAGACAGAGATAATGAGTAACAGTCAGACGATACCCTTTCCCTCAGCTTCTCCCGGACAAAGAGGCGGAGCACAGCGAAAGGCGCCCGGAACCACAGCGGTGACGACACGATGAAGACATACTTGAGGCGTGCAGGAAATGCACCCTGGCCAATGAGGACAAACAGGACAAAACAGGAAGACGTCAGATCGTCACGTTCCGTCACGCAGCAGCACCGCGGCGGGGCTACAGCCGCCAGATCTACCTTGTAACTGGAAGAGCAGGCCTGCTGTCAAAGATCATTTTGGTACACTGCTCATCAGAAAGGTAAGGACCTGGCATAAAACAATACTCATCAGAATAGTCATGAAAAAGTGACTCAGAACACTACTTCATTTGTGAACATCACTCCAGGTATTCTTATATATGAACTGACCTCCCGAGAAAGTCATAGAACAAGATATCTAAAGGCTACATTGACAATTTTCAAATCATTAGCTCTAAACGTGTTTATCTACAGGCACGATAGATTTATCTATAAGGCTTCTGTGCCCTTCCTGGAACAGGAACTTCCTGGAGAAGTTTCCTATGGCCTTTTAGGGCCCTTCCACAATTAATTACGCCCTACAGGATTGGAATCTCCGACATGTGACATGAGCGGATGCCTCCAGAAGTTGTTGAAAGGAGGGGATACACTCCAACTGACCAGATTACACCGAAGTGACAGATGGCAGAAGTAACGCAAAGTAGCACAGCGGAACATTGGTTTTGAAGGGCGGTAAAATCGTAACGTAAGGATACGGCGAGTTGAGTTTTCAGGACGTCTAGAAGGTGTACAGTGACCCGTCAAAGGAACATTACATGGATTCCAATCTTAACATCAATATCATCCCGACTAGGAACATCCTGGGTCCCCAAACACCCCAAAAATGTGCAAAACCGGTAGCATTTCATAATCGATACACATTTCTACAAGTGAGGAACTTCCACCAGGAATAAGAAATAAAGGCTAACAAACATTGGCGATAAGCATCCGAGGTTCATACCTTGAGCAGGTTGAGTATTTTCACACACAGCTCATAGTCGAAGTTGCCGTAGGTGGAGTTGGTCATGTCGTAGATGAACACAAGGCCGTCCCGCTGTGTCTGGATGCTGAAATCAATGAAGGAGAAAACCGTGAGCACAGTTGCGCGATGCCTGCAGACCCACTGCCCAACACGGCATAAGCAGCAAGATAAATCGTGAGGAAATTAAGGGTGTTTGACAGCTACAGGAGGCAATTATTCACAAAGTGCTGTGTGACGACTTGCCTGTACGACACAGTTAACTGGGAATGGCAGTTCTACTTCGCTGAAAATTTCATAAAATATGCCCATGTGATGAGAGCAGTTAGCGTGTTAGCGCTCGTATGCTGCGCAATGAGCTGATTATAAGGTGCATGTACCTTTAAGAGACATGGTTTTCCCACGTATGGTATTTATCCATTTTAACATGCGTCTTATGGTTACCTCTCGATGGCCTTGTCCAGCTGGTAGATGATGGCTTGCAGCACGGCCTTGTGGGACGTGCTGTCGGGTCTGTGAAGACGGGCCGTGAACAAGGCGAGCGCTGCACCCTTAGCGTCTCGGCCGGGCTGCGTGAGAACCACACACACACACACACAAGGCTAAACGGGTCATTGCTAAGACTAGGGTACCAAGTGGGTGGAGCCTGAACCCCAGATTGTGAACCAGTAGATGGACCACACCCTACGAGGCAACATTACAGCCTCAATTACTCACATCCAGAGTGTATAATGTGCATGGGATGCATACTTGCAGTTGAACACAACATGCACCAATAAAATACCCAATAGAATGACTGAGCTTACCAAGACTGTGAACTTCCCATTTAGTAACTCTGACCGAAGAGGTTCCTCATCAGGGTTGATGTTATAGATGCCCTCTTTTATCCGGGTGTTCTGATGGCGAGAGAGACCACCGTGAAAGCGAAACTCAACAAGCACAGTTCGTCAAAGTCTGCGGTTCGGTTCATGACCCCACCAACAAGGTCTTGGCAGTTCTTCTAATCTGAATCATCAAGGAATTTCACCAAAATAAGCACGCGAAACATTTAACTGTATTTCTCTCATCGGATTGTGCTTAACGGTCGGCAAATATGGCCAGATGAGATCAGAAGTGAAAGGTCACCCCGATAACGCCCCAACCAAATCGCTCGTCGCTCGGACAGGAAGTCTTCCAGTTCCCCGCGTCGCCCAATCGGTCGGTCGGCTCACATTCAAATTCTGAAGCCACGGGTGGTCGCACGGGGTTACCACGGGAACAAAAGGGACTCTAGAAGCTTCTCCACAGATGGAAAGCAATCAGATGAGACGATAGACAGAAAAGCTTTGTTATGTTTTTCTGGCATGCCAAGTCTGAACAAGATAGGGACCTCATGTTTTTCCATGTCAGATGCAGGATGAACTGTTAACCTGTTGGCTTTACTCAATCTCTATACTGGTGAGACCGGTTTCGACATTGCCACTGCTGTGACCCCCGTTCGACTGTTAGCGGCGGTGTTGTCAATGACGGAATTTCAGGAGAATGTTTTACAAAGTAGTAATGCATACTCACCCCCCCAAGTTATGCGGTTTTGGAGAGTTCAAGTTCAAGAGGACCCAAAAAATCAAGGGTGATGTGCAACGCCTAAACATTCTTGTAGCTATCAGGCTAACATCAAGAATGTTGTATGCTTGTGGTCTGCTGTGCTCTTGTTGAAATAGTGACACTATTATTAAAAATGAACACTTTTGGCTAAGAGTAACCCAAAGGACTATCTGGATGTCCCGACCCCCATATCCTGTACTCAAGATACTAAAACTTAAGAGTTTATTTTTGAAATGCATCATTATTATCGTATTTTAATAGTTACTTTCGAGATTAGTGAAGCTTCAACTAAATCTAGTTTTAATCTCATGCAACATTTATTGTTGTTTTTAAAACAGCGATTTTTAATTGGTTTCAGTCAGATGCACAGCAACCATGCAAGAGAAGACAATATGTCCGAATCGTTTTTTTTTTAAACATCATACGTGAGCTTCTTTTTATTCTCCACTGCATTTCTCCCATTTTCCATTTTAAATGGTGAATTCCTTCTGTTCGTACTCGTCCTTGAAATTCAATTCTGAAATTATGCGTTTCGACTTTAACTGTCATCATTGTTCTTTGTTTTTTGTCGCCGTCATAAAAGTCACAGAAGCTTCCAAAGAGGATCGTTGCTTTTCACTCACTCCAGGCATTTAACCCGTTACAGACAGCGCAGCTCTAACACGGGATTGGCTGGGCCATGTGCTGGAGGGGGCGGCCCTCTCCCAGACCCTGGGCTTCACTGGGTTTCAGTCAAGCAGACCCCACTTAACATTTCAGAACGAAAAGCTCAACTGAAACAATAACTAGCGACGTGTCTACAGAGACGTCTGCAGTGCAGGGCGGCGCTATTCATCTGAGTCGAAGGATTTCACCTGCACGAACAAGCAAAATAGTTAGCCAATTTTCATCAAAATTAAACTGAAAGCTAAAGAATTTAATTCAAATTAAGTTACATTATAATTTGCCTATGTATGCTGATGATTAATTACATTTACTAGGAGCTGAGTACTTGGAATTCATTGATGCAACAGTGCAATTAAGGAAAACGGGTCAATTTACATCTAAGATGTTGAACAAACCAGTATGTACTGTGACCTTAAAACCTTAAACCCCGTTTTTAATAATTAGTCTGGCAAAGAGACGAGCGGGATGGACAATGTCGAAATGATTCTTCGGAGACAAAAAATATGAAAATGCTTGGGGGAGAAAAAAAAAAAAAAAAAAAAAAAAAACCATTACTAAAGCTAGGGTTACAGATTATAGAGGTACGTATGTCAAAACATCACAGATTAAACTGCAGGTGCGGCTGTCAGGAATCTTATGAGAACGTTTGAATTAAGTGAAGAAGAAATGATTTTCTCTTCTTTCATGCAACACAACACGACTATGTACTGGCACCCAAAATATCAAAGTTACAGGAAGTTGTGCAACGCCATTACTGTTTAAAACCATATGAAATAAAGCATTTCTGGAAAATCCCAAAATGCCTGGCAACAGTCCATTTCCAGCAACAAATTCCAGAGTTCAAGTACAATCAATCAAATAATTCAAAACAGGCCATGACAAGAAGCCAGTCTTCAGCATTTGGAATTAAATGTTAACAGTTAAGCCACAGAAAATGTTAAAAGGACTCGAACAAATGGGACCTAGACCCGTATGATGAAGGAGAACCGCCCTCTGAAAGGAGCAGCGCCGAAGCCGCCATCTTACCTTGTATGCCTGGAAGAGTTCGATGGCTCTGGAGACGTCAAATTTGCGGGCCATCAGGAACTTAACAGCAGTACTCTGGGAGACCAGAACCTGAGTGTGTTGCTCCTGGTTCCGAAGCTCCCTCAGGAACTCCTCCACAATCTGCCAGACAAGCACCATACACAGAAACACACCACATGAGACCAAAGATAACAGTCAGTGAGCTAGCTGTGGTTCTTGAGACTACTTCAGCTCAGTGGCCTGCACTACGAAGCGGGGTTACTGGCTTATCGGGGTAACTTGTCGGATTTAAGGTAGTCTGGCCGAAATGTAAGTGAATGAATATGAAGTCCATTTAAACTGTGGTACCTTAAATCCAACAGGTTACCCTGATAAACCAGTAATCCCGCTTAGTAATACAGGCCACAGGTGGCTTTCAAAGGTCTGTGACCGGGTCTCAATTGGGGTTTAACTGCATATTTAGTCAATGACTTTGTGTTTGTTGATATGCGAATAAACCCAAATTCAAATACTGTTCAAAGCGTCTAAAACCTTCAAATTGAAGGACGGTTCATGTGAAACAGTGGTGGCTTAATGGTTAGGGCAGCGCACTTCTAACTGAAAGATTGCGGGTTCGAATCCCCGACCAGAAAGGCACCACTGAGGTACCCTGAACATATGGGTTAAATGCAGAGAACATGTTTAATTTTTGTGTGCTGTGGTGTTTCAACAATGTCAATTGATCACTAAATTCTAAACTCTAAAGAGTGAAAAATTAGTCATTCCTACATGAAAGTATTAATAAATTACTAAAGTGTTTCTGGACGAAATTAAAGCATCAAATTCTCAAAAAGCCTTAGCTGTACTACATGTCATGAAGGGCAGATATTACTTTTACTACGTCATAAAACAGTAATAATTGAATGAAATAAATAGAAAAACGTATCGAATGAATGACGAAATGCTTACACACCCAACTTAAGAATGAAAAGAAAAGGAAGATCCATTCCAACAGCATTCATTTCATTTTCATTTTATTGCTTTAAGACGTTTAACCAAAACAACGTGCACTTTTTCCTTTAAGAAAGCTAGCTCTCTCAGTCGCTGAAGCAATTGGGGTTAAGGGCCTTGCACAAGGCATTCACCACTTTGGTGACCACAAGCGTGAGACACACGCTGCCCACAGTGCCGAATATAGCATCCCTACGGAGCTCAGTTATTTGCGACTTAATAAAAAGCTGTTTTACCAGGAAGCGGGAATATATTCTGGAGGTACGGGGAAAGGATTTCAGCATAGAGACTCCAGTGAAGAAGCACAAACGCAAAGAAGGGGTCCTCCGCGTGTCACGCTGGACAAACACGGCTCACTGTGCAGCAGTAGGGTCGCACCCTTACGGTTCAGATACTCTCGTCCTCTTACTACCCTACAGTGACGTCTTGTCGGCTGGGTAGCAGCACATCTTGCTGGTCTCCACTGCACGCAGAAGGGAAGGCCGTCAGGGCAGTACCTGGTCGTTCCAGATTCAGGAATTCGATCACGTTACCCCTGTCTACACAGATGCAGGATTTAAGTACATAAAAATCACAGAGGCCGTAAAAATCAGCACTTCGATCTCAAAAACAAAAATCTTGATCACCTGACTCCAAAACAGATTGGGTGTTGCCACTTGAGTGTGCTGGGTAAGAAACGACTTTGGCAATACAACAGCTAAGAGGCATTTTTTTTTGTTTGTTTATTTTTGTTCATTCAAAGCTTATAATATAAAAACGGGTAGAACGTCCCTCTGGACACGATCTTGGTGCATTAAAAGGACTGCAGAGTCTGCTTTCGGGATAGATACTGCATTCGATGAGAAGAAAGAAAGAAAGAAAGAGTCACCAGATTTAACCACAAGGCTTTCAAAATAGATCCAAGATGAAAGTTATGGAAGCACTTGGGGCAGAGGAGAGGGGACAGGCACTGGAGGAATTACAGTACCGAGCACGGCGCATCCCACCCCCTCCATTAAATCGTTTGTCAATACGTGGCAAGAATGCAACGGCACCAAGAATATTCTTAGAATACAAATCCTCGCCAAACAGGGCAGCAATGCAGGGAACCACACTAGCTGGTGATGATCCTGGGACACTACAACAGAAGGAACCCCCCCCCGCCCAGTACTGGGTAACACCAGCCATACTGCAAACCTTGTCAGGACACAAATTAGCGGCCCTTGCATCTCCAGAAAAGCTTTTCAGCATAAGAGAGTAAACAATGGAGATACTAGTCAGCTGAGAAACTCCACGCGGAGGAAGATTAAAGGCTGAAATTACGATTCACCTTACAGCAAAAAAAAAAAAAAAAAAGCAACACTAGACAGAGTTAACGATAAAGAATGTGCTAGAATGATCCCTCAAAGCCTGGCAGTCCCACTGAGACTACAGCAGGACTGATGTTGCTTATCACCAGTACAGTCAATGAAAAACTGCAGATGAACATTTTATATCTGCTACAGTTTCATGAATTATTTCCCCTGCAAAAGCTTTGCTTCTTTAGGATGCAGGGAGGACTCTGCAGAGAGGAAACCAAATCCCTTTAAAGCTGACCAAAATTTCACACCACAACCACAAAAAGAGGAGGTAGACTTCCTGAGTGGTTCCTGTGAAGGAGCTGGATGTGTTGGACCGGTTGGGTTTCTGTATTCCATTTTTGTCCACAGACATTTACAAGACAAGCACTGAAAAGCATTTATGCTCCACAAGTAAATCGAGACTGGGGGGGGGGTGGTTGGGGGTGTAGAGTTACAGGCTTCAAAAGAAATTTGGAATCAGGGGGGTGATTATTGAATAAATGAATGCACACCAAGGTTAAGATCCTCTTGTCAAGATGGGTCCTATAACTGAGGCGAGCTATCCAGCTTCTGTAAGTCTATTTCATCCTGGTTAATTGACCGACCTTGCTGTGCAATGGGCCTGTGTGAGGGCTGCACTCTACAGCAAATGGATGGATCGCAGATAAAAGCAGATGATGAAAGAAGGTAAGGGACAAGTGAGAGAGAAAGCAGACCTTGCGTTTGAATGCAACGTGTCGGAAACGAAATACCGGCCCAGGGTTAACGGTGGCAATGGACGGTAATTTTAAAAGCCGGCATTAACGAAGGAAATAGTAACAAGGCGCGTTCATGCTCTCGATCATTAGCAGCCGGCGTTCGGCAGCCTTACAGCCCCCGATAAGGCATCTCACCGAGATGTCAGGAGGGCTGATTTGCACCCCCATCCCTCAAACTAAAGCAGGGTTTAAAAAGCTGCTCAAATCCAAAAATGCAGGGCTTCAGAAGCACGCATGCGAACAAATTTCAAGGGGAGAAAAAAAAATCAAGACGTAAAATGTCTATAATTATAAAAATTACGATTAAGAATAGTATAGATGATTAGTCTATGGGTACAGGGATGCACGATCTTGTCTATTATTAAGGCATCGGAAATTGTAATGCTTTTAATAAATGGTAGATACACAGCCATCGTTTTGAAACGTCCGGCTGTCGGGAATCACGATCCGTTACAGACAGTTGATACAGTTAAACGCGCCTCAAAGTCCGCTGTTAACGCTACCCACAGCCACCTCGCAGCAGAGCAACAGTAAAATACCGACTTTAGGCCACCGAGCCTCCTGCCCCAGCAGTAACCAGGAACCATCCTGCAAAACTGCAGGATAAATATAAGCAGCCGCCCGACACGCAGCAATCTCGGACTCGTCAGGCAGTTACACGGTCTGTCAGATCCAGCAGATACGGAGGGGAAGTCAAAAGCACGGGCCCCGTCCCCAAAAGGCAGCATTCCTCGGCGCCAGGGCCGAGCCAGCAAGAAACGACCCAACGGGAAAAGCAGTTAGTGTAACGCAAGGAAAAGGAAGCAGCAAAGACGCGAAGCCAAGTATCGAACGTTATACGCAGAGAAAGAAATACCGATATCCAGCGTTACGTCTTACCAGCACTTCTTGAGTTGTCAGGGCTTCCGCCATCTTGAAGCCTCAGCAACAGCGTTGCTGCGGGTCCGCCCACATGGCTGGGCCCGCGTCACCAGGTCCCGCCCACATGGCCGGGCGAGCGTCTCTTGGACCCGCCCACGCGTATGGACGAGCGTGCGGGAAATCCCGCCCACATGGTTGGGCGAGCGTCACCAAGTCCCGCCCATATGGTTGGGCGAGCGTCACCAGGTCCCGCCCATAAGGGTGGCCGAGCGTCAGGAAGACCCGCCCACGCGACTCAGGGGCGTCCAGCTGTTCTCGGCAGCGGCACTTAATTACCTTAATGCCACCGTGTTGATTCAATTCACTATGACTTCAATTGGATTCCTTTATTGTGCAACTTCTCCATAGAGCACTATTCCTGTAAAATGACACAAAATAATACGATAAAAACAGTAAAAATATACAATATGAGAAACTAAATGCAATGTATATATGCATATAGTGCAAACCAAGAAATGGTTCATGAAATGGTTCACGTTGTGCAAAGTTACGGTTGTAGTGCAATGTTTACAGTAACTACAGGTAATTACAGGCTAATTGTAAGTATAATACAGTTATGCTGGGGGAAATGATGGATAGATTTAGTGCCGGCTCATAAGAAAGTGTAGGCCATTATTAATTATTATTACTACTGCTACTACTACTATTAGCTTTCTCTATTTCTTGGTCGTATGCTTATTTGTCATTTTTTAAATCTTTTGTTAATCTGAAAATCGACCTGTTAGCATGGGGTTAAAAGAAATATGAATGAAGTATAGTATATAGCGGTCTATTATGCTTTCGTAACCTTACGCGACACTTCCTTTACCGGAAAGCTGGACAGAGCAGGTATTATGGGCTGACGCAACTAAGCTGCCAGTTAGAAGTATTCTGATACTAACAGAACTCATAAAAATGTGTGTACTGTTCTTAAAAGTTCTGTGTATTGTATCACTTCAGCTGTTTAACCTAACCAAAAAAAAAGTATACTTAAAGTTCATCTTGATAAGTAGGCCTATACTTTTTGGGACTAAATTGGCCCACTTTTAGTTTATTAAAATATATACTTTAAGTGTATTTATTTAGTAATATTAGTTATTTGTATTTTTATACCTGAAATTGCTACAAAGAGTACAGTAGTGATATGGCCACATGTAGATTACACTAATAAAAATTTGCAAAACATGCTTAGTTTTTTCTCTTAGTCACTCAAAATGAACAAATATTGTTTCGAATGCCAAAATAAAAAATAAAATACATTTTACATATAAGCTAGACTTTTCTCAATACAGTTTAAGCCAGGTATACTTAAGTCAGACTGAGAGTATACTTACTAAATATTTTGTTTATTTATAGTACACTTAAATATACTTCTTTTTCGTAAGGGCAGACAACTGCTGATAAGGGTGAAGATACACCATATTAGTCTCCAAATGCTCGACTGGTCCTCAGCATTTTTTTCTTACCAGACATTTTATGATTTATTCATTAAAAAATACATAAAGTGTTAGTGGACCCGGAGAAGCCGCGTCTCAGGGGAGACAGAAGGCGGAGATCAATCTCTATTAATTGAATTGGCTGGGAACTGATCCAGTTAATCTCTTTAGACTTTTTTTTTAATCAGACAAATTTTGTTTGTGGTTCTACGCAAAACACATGCAAGTCGATACGGTTTTAGACTCTTTCTCTTTGGCCAGTCAAAACAATTGTACATGTTTGGAGGAACACGATGCCATTCTAACGAAATGCAGCACAGATCAATTAAATCCAACAAGAACATCAGGAATATTTTGTTGACGTGTGTTTTGTTATTTACCAAGCTGATTTCCTCAAAGTTATATTGCACGGGTACTAATTGTAGCTCGGTATGCAAGTTAGCAGAAGTCGATGTTTTTACTGCATATGTAACGCAATCAAAAGTGCGCCTGTTTTATGGTTCAAAGGTCCGAAGTACAATAATCTGAAAAGAAGTTCCGTCTCTTCAAAATCCCAGTGACAGAGGACAGAGGCATATACAGTAAATTAGATCGTTTCTCTCCATTTGCGTGTCATCAATTGAAATAAACTTGAGCAGAGTACCATGACAGCCGCCTTCTACACCCCGCGGGGGATCAGCAGGATAAGGGAGAAAATCACCGAGCTGCCCCTGTACCACTCGGGTGTCCTGTCTAAGAAGCACCCCACAGAAAAGGTAGGATAATTCTGTATTCGGGAGTCAGAAACCGAGTCTAGGCATGTAAATATCAAAATTCCCCATCAATTATCTGAATTTCCTCTCACTGATGGTGGAGTTTGCATGCAATGACCATAATTATCCACAAAGTATATTTAAACCGCAGGGAGCCTTTTGGCGATTCACACTTATTGTTGCCTCTCTCCCTCCATCAGGTGGCAAATCCCTGTGCTTATTCCCAAATAAACTGCTTACACTCAAATTACAAAACTCAATCGACTAGTTTTGCTAATTGCATTTCTGTTAGGGTTTGATGGATGCAAGTGCTGTGCCGACAAAACCGAAAACTTTCCCCACGACTTTTCGCAAACAGTCGAATAATCGTTTGTTTCAGGATTTTAAGAAGTATTACGCAGAGCTGAGAGGATGTACGATTTTCCTGTACGCGGATAAGAAAAAAGACACGGTAAGAGTGTCTGTTCAGTCGCCGTATTCATAGCACTGTTTCTGTGGTTAATAGGTAAATATAAATTACTTTATGTAAATTTTTTTCTTCACGTTACCATAAGGTTCTGTCTTATACATATTTGTACGTATTTACTACAGAACTGCAGGAATGAAATCATGGATTTCATGTGGCCTTAATAGTCAGTTTGTGCAAAGACATGACAGACCGTCTCAAAAGTGCACATTCACTGTACTTTGGCTCCCCAGTGCACCGAGCGGCTGGAGCTGCGAGACCTGAAGGCTATGCAGAAGGTGGCATCCGAGTTCGGCTCATCTGTCTACTCGCTAATCCTGCCCAAGGAGGAGGTTCATCTGAAGGTTAGGGGTGGAGCTTGTCTGGGAAGAAGCAACAAGCCGGCTTCCAAAAAAGCACCCTCCGTTCTTCTATACTTCCCTGAAATGACAAACATTCTAACATAGGGTTACATAACTATATAAAATATTACAATATTTGTATCTCTCCATAACCGAAATGGGACAATATGAAGTATGTGATGTGACAAGTTCAAAGTCTTTAACCGTATGTCAAATCAAAAATCCAGATATAAAACAAACTAAAAAGTAATTCCCCTGCAGGCCAGTAGTCCAGATGCTGAGGAGTGGAGAGGTTACATCGCGGCAGCGACCTCGGTGAGCTCGATCTACTTAATTCTGCTCTTTCCTACTCCACACATTTTATAACTTGGCTTTTAACCAAATGCGCCGTTTGTCTCCTGTCATGGCGTTTATGCCCCGCGATTTACATAAAAAAACGCCAGGGATTAGAGTACTTTAACTCTCAAAACGCCGTCAAAAGAACAGAAATGCTTTTAAGCTAAAAGAAGTTATTGTGTGATTGTGCTGTTTTGCATAATATTTATGTGCATATGAGGATGTAATATTTCCTTATTGGGTTGCAGCACATTCCAAAAAAATCAAACGCCAAATCTTAAAACAAATCTCAGGCTTAGACTTAGGCAATACTGCTCAATGCCCATGTGGGTCCCTAACCCCTTCTGGCAAACTTCACTGCCCAGTTTTGCATGAAGTGCTCCACTGATTTACTAAGTCAGTCCCCTGTTAGATGCCGCCACTCTGGGCAACTGCCCAGCTTGTCCTTGCTAGTACCTGCCGATGGATTCGAAAATATAGCCATTGAGATGAGACCGTTAATGTAATAATAGGCATAGTAAGAAATATTTCCCAAAACAACTGAAGTATTCAGTAATTCTAATATTCATGTTCATTTACGTGGGAGATGCACACACACCTTCAGAAACCTTGTCGAAATAGTTGAAAGCATGAAACCATGTAATTTAGCCTTTACTGTCATCTCCTCAATGGCAATGATTTTACAGATGGAGATTCCAAACGATCTGAGTCTGCTCCCAGGTCAAATAATGAGACTGGAAGAAGTGAGCAAGGAGGAGCGTAAAAGGACCAGCCTTCCTCTCAAAGAGGGCGACCCTCTCGGAGCTCCATGCAGGTCCAACAGCAACATCACAGCTGACCTTCCCTCGTGAGTTTAATAGCTCTTGTTCAGCAGATCTGGGATCTGCCTGGTGCAACGTCTATACTATTAATGCACATAATCGCAGCACTAAACTAAGTCTATAATGGTGGGTCAGTGTAAGGTGACATCGACCTTGGAAATTGACCCAGGAAGTACAGGGTATATAACGGGAAATGCTGGATGGGAGATTTAGAGACACTAGTTCACAAACACTTTTACAGACTCCTGCACTAATTGCTAAGCCCTGGCTACGCTAATGCTGCTCGCGTCCCTCTCTCCAGATGTTTCTACAACGTCACCCGTCACGAAGCAGTGCAGATGTTGGAGGCCCACCCAGAGTGGGGCAACATCATTTTGCGACCATCTGCTGAAAGTGACGGTTATGCCGTTTCCATGAGAAAGATAATCTCCGGGTGAGCATGTGACGCATCCTCCAGATTTCTTTAGATGTGTAGTTTTACGTCTCCATCCTTTTACAACTTTGCACATGAAAGACTGATATGCACTGTATCTCACGCACAGATAGTCCGCTCTGTGTATTGTTGCATTCAGACCAAAACCGTACATTGTTGCTTACTCATGATTTATGTGATGCTGAATCACGTTCTTTGTGCATCATCCTGTGTTGTAATGCTCTTCTTCTCTCTCTCTCTCTCCTCCCCCCAAAATAAAATTAGAGATGCTGTAATAAAACATTACAAGATTCAGCCAAGTTCCTCTGGGTTTGTCATCCAGCTGGAGGCAAGCGTGAGTGTTAAGTGCCAGTTTCCTCCGTTTACATCTGGCAGACAATCTTGTCACATCCTGATAGCTCAGTCCATCCTTGGCTTGATAGGAAAATCCTGCTTAGGTCTCGATCTTCTGTCGGCCCAGGTGGCGGCGCCCAGCCTCAATGAAGTTGTGCTTCACTTTGTTAAGCAAACCGGACTCCAGCCCTTCGTCAAGCCCCAGCACAATGATACCTGCATAAGTAAGTTTAAGCATCTCGAAAAAAAAAGACAATTCGATCCCCAAAAAGGCAGGCTGTAAACAAGCATTAACATTTTTTCCGAAGATCGTTTATAATACATATACCGATCGACTCATTAATGTCTGAAATTTGATTATCTGGCTTTATCAAGTTTAAGTTCGGTCTTTGTGGTTTGTCTCCATGTCAGAAGTTTGCGGGACGAAGCCCGACATCGCGGCTGAATCGGTGCGACTCCAGAAGCGGCCAGTGCCTCCCAGGACAGCGTCTTGGGAAAACACCCCGCCGGCCTGGTCTGGGCGAAAGCCGTGTATCAACCTGCATGGAGTCCCAGATTCGGAAGCCAACACGTGAAAAAAGGAGCAAAATAAGGGAAAACGGCAAAACAGAAAACACCACAACATTAATTGAAACCAGTATTTATTGAATCACATGGACTTGCCATTAACTGTACACTGAGTTTAGGCTTATCTACCAGAACGAACACGCTGGCTGGCATAAGATTTTCAGTTTGAGTCTGCACACGGATTTACACGTATTTAAGTATTTTATTACCTTGTAAATAGTCTATAGGGCTTTCAAACTACCCCAACACTTTTAATGTAGCTAATTTTAGATTTATAATGGAATAATACAGATTTTCCGTAAGGTTTCTTGCATGAGTGTCATGCCAGATGCGTGAGAGCTGGCAACCTTAAGGGATTAAAAAAAATTCCAAAACTGTGGGGTATGCAAGTGACCATAATAATAAAATAACAGCAACCTTGTGGTAGACGGATGGATGGTTATTTTCTCCCATCCAGTGTTTAATGGCTGATACACTTTAATAGTTAAAATAGAAGATTCTAGAGAACATTAAAAACGTGTGGGACTTCGCCGTGCAGCGGGGATTCACTTTAAAAAGAGGGCTGAACGTCATCCATGGTGTTCTTCATGGCCAACATTTAGCTGGACTTTACAAGTTATCCATTTTCACAGTGACAAATTCACGAGGAAGATGTTTTTAGAAAACGTGGCCTGTACTACTAAGCGGGGTTACTGGCTTATCGAGGTAACTTGTCGGATTTAAGGTACCACAGTTTAAATGGACTTCATATTCATTCACTTACATTTCACCCAGACTACCTAACCCCATTTCGTAGTACAGGCCAATGGTATGGTCCATCTGAACCTCATTCTGCAAACAGTTGTGGCAAGCCTGTCATAGGAAGCACAGGACATTAGGAAGGGATAGGATATCAGTCCATGACAGGTGTCTCTCTCTCACTCACACACACACACACGTTAATTTGGAGAGACCAATTCACCTTCTTTTCATGCTTTTACACCATGAGAGACAACCACAGCATCCAAAGGAAACAAAAGTTTCACACATAACCAAAGTATATTTTCAGTACAAAATGTTAGATTGAACTGAATTAAATAAGTAAATTTACAGCTGATAGTTAATAAAGAACAACCGGTCAGAAGTCTAGGTCATGTATCCTTCCCTATACCACCACACTGGCACATAGGCCAGCAGTCTAGCTCATGTATCCTTCCCTATACCACCACACTGGCACACAGGGAAGCAGTCTAGGTCATGTATCCTTCCCTATACCACCACACTGGCACACAGCTCTTTAGATTCCATCAGTGAAACACAGAAATGTCAGAGAGAAACACTGAACCTTCAATAAGCTTTTCTACACTATAGATGAGGTCCTTAAAGTCAGAGGCCTGCTGATTTTCCAGCCTTCCTCTGTCTTTGAGCCAGTTGTGAACCCTCTGGCCAATCAGAATCAGTAATTATTAAACTAGCTCTCTGGAAAAACTGGAAACAAGACCTGGATATGAAATCAAGGTCCAGATTTGAACAGCCTTTTACAGACTAGACCGTGTCTCTGCAGCATCACAGATGCAAAGGTCTTGACCTCAACATGACTGGAAGGATGAAATTCTATTAAAAATAGCATGATACCTTTCTGGAAGCAATCACACTTACCAGACATTAAAAACTTTAGAGTAAAAACACAGGATTTCAGTAGGACTCGTTTTATTTGTAGTTGCGTTCACTGTTAAGTAGAGATAGGCGATACAGTGATACGGAATAAACTCACAACCACGAGTTACAAACACCCAGCATCGCCAGCCGCCCTGCCGGGAAGGAAGCGCTCTTTCCAAAGGCAGGCAAACCTAACGGCTAACGATTAGTGCTAGTCGTCTAACCGAATGCCTGCTTGTGTCGAGCAGCTCCCGTAAAGCCCCCCAACTGGGTAATTATCCAATTTAAATAATTTGAACAGAGGTGCCCCTCCGTATGTCGCATGGTTTTCAGCTGTTCAGTGTGGGGCAGAAGGTGTTGTCCAGAGAATCTGTTTTTGGTTAAAAATCGGTGGGTCTTTTTCGGTTCGCTTAAGTAATAAATAAAATGGAACTTTTAGTCTAAATTCTTTCTACCTGTGAAGTTCATTATCGAAGAAAGTTTTTGGCTGACTCACAAAGCCATCTGAGCACGACCGGGGGGGGGGGGGGGGGGGGGGGGGGGGGGGGGGGGGGGGGGGGGGGGGGGGGGGGGGGGGGGGGGGGGGGG
>JAODJX010000053.1:6466877-6490825 GCA_026776945.1 Isichthys henryi | reverse complement strand
CCAACCCTAATAAAAACAAATCGACGCCCACAAAAACAACTCTTTCGCCGCCCGCGGTTCCCGCCCCCACCGCGCCGGGGGCCCCCGGCGCGGGGGGCCCCCGGGGGGGGGGGGGGGGGGGGGCCCCCATAGTCCCCCTCATCAGTCCCTCCCATCCTGTGTGTCTCGACTGAAGTAATATCTAACTGGAGGACCTGGAAGATCTTCATCTCCGTCCTGCTCCGGGGCGAAGGACACAGTCAGGTCCACGTACCTCCGGTCGGCCGAGGGCTTCACCAGCTTCTGCATGCTGGGAACAAAAGTGAACCCTCAGGTGAGCCCATCATGCGGGGCGAGTCCGCAGCGGAGCTCAGGGACACCATGGGCAGAGACGAGGGGACCCGGCGCTTACGTGAGTTTCAGCCTCTTGTTGTGTCCCGGCATCACGGGCACGTAAAGCATCTTCACCCCGTGGACTACCATCGTTGGTTCGATGCCATATTTTTCCTGAGAGAGAGAGAGAGAGAGAGAGAGAGGGTGACAAATAAGTAAACAAGGTGCAAATTCCCATCCTTGTCCTGGAAATCAGTGTAAAATACATTGGATGAAACTGAGTGAGGCCCATTTTAGACTCACTGCCTGTGAAATAAATAATCCATCCAATCAACTGCTTGTTCTATGAAGGATAATGGAGGGGGTGGAGTCTATCCCCAGTCTATCCACAGACGCAACACCCCAAGAGAAGACCCTTCCAGAGGAGCGAGGGGCCGGTCCTTACCCTTACTCCATTCATGAAGTCAGACAGGGTGAAGTCCTCGTGACCGTAGACGCTCCAGCGGTCCCAGATGGTGAAGGAGATATTATCTCTGTGGAGAGACCACATGCTTATTGCTTGGTCTATAGTAATAATACATTTCTAATGCAGTGTTTATTTCATGGCACCAACAAGCCCAACTTTGAGGCTGTTCCCAGACAAACAAGAGATAAAGAATAAACAAAGATGGTAAAAAATACGAGGGTAGCGTAAGGATTTCACCTGATTTGGGTTTTCTTGACTTGGGCAGTCTCTGTAAACACTATGACAGGAATGGCCAAGTTGAAGAAGCAGTTCTTGAAGGACTCGAAGTCATAGCCTCCAACAACTTTGATCAACTCTACCGCCACCTTGTGGTAAAAACATGAAATAACCACACAGAATATTAATATATAAGCAGAAAATAAGCACAGGGTTACACTCCATGCGAGTTCCCACCCCCCACCCCCTCTTTACCAGGCCTGCGACTGCGGCGGTTGCTGTGGCGATGGCGGGTATTATTTTGCCAGCGATGCGCTTGGTCTGAAGCCTATCGGCCGCCTCGATGGAGTACATGTGCGCGCGCAGGGTGGAAGCTGACACCACAAAGTCCATGTGACCATTGGAGTCGTCGTCTTTCTCAAACAAGATGGGGTTCATCTGCAGGCGGTCTGCGGAAGAGGGAGAGAGAGCAGCGAGGGTGAAGAGGTTGGAAGGGGGATGATGAAGGAACCAATATTCCTCTCATTCCTGCAGAACCCATCTTTAACATTTCTGGGCTAAGATGGTTCTTTTCAGCACTGCAGCTGTAGACACAGGGAGCAAAACCCACATGGAATGAACAGAACCATCAAGAAGATGGAATCAAAAGTAGATCTGAAACAATGTGTTGCAACGGACCAAGCTGCGACAGCAACAGCAAAATGTGTCAAAAAGTGCACATTTCCCGTGAAGGAGATTCTGGTGAAGCCTATTCTTCCTAAAAATGCCAGGTCAGCGCTGTCCTTTTGGTCGAGTTTCCAGAAAATCTATCGTTAGTCGAGGCAAATCTGACTGGCTGCCAATTCGTGTGGCTTGACAGCTTGCAGTAAGTGTTGCAGCTGTTCAGAGATGATGTGGAAAAGCAAAGAGATTCAAAACAGGGTATGACTAAGCTCTCGGAAACAATTTAGCTGTCTTCATAATTATAAGTGACATTAGGGGTTATTGTAATCAATTTCTTTAAACATGCATTCTGTTCCCAGATACACTGTTGGATGAATTAAAAACAAAATTAATGCACGGGTTAGTCTACTTGAAAAAACATGCGTGTTACATGACCAAGACGTGTCACATGTTAATGCCAACGAACGCCAGTGATGACAGCTAAATCGAGAACATACATATTGCCTCTGAAAGAAAAAAAGGACAGAGGATTAAATCACAAACATGAGCCCACATTTTCCTGCTTGTACTTCTCAAACGGGAAAGTCAGGAGGATAAAAAAACATGTAAGAAAGGTTTCCTGAGAAGTCGAACTGAGAATGTTCCAGAAAGTAGCAGATGGGCTGAATCAGAGCACGTCCACTCAAACGCAGATGCTCTGTACTTATTCAGCCTGTCTTCTGTAACGCCCACCACCATTACCATGGTAATGCACTCATCATATGAACTCTTCTCCAGCTCTGACCCTGAGATACTTGTCTTTTGTCCTCTATCTGCAATTTCCACTATTGGATGGTTGGTGTCACTCTTCGCCCATTTATTTTTCCGTTGGGGATTAAGAAAAGTTTATTAAACCTTCCTATGCCCTTTCAGCCTGACTTAAAGATACCTGAGATTTAACTCAAATGTATTTAAGACGCCCACTAAAGGACGGTGCTTTGGCTCAGTAGGCAGCACTATTGCTTCACATCCCCAGGGCTATTTGTTCAAATCCCACCGTTCTGTGTGCGTGTGTGTGTGTGTATGAGATGTATATATTACGTTGTGGGGACCATGTGATAAAAACCTGCTTTGGTGAACACAACGGGAAATCAATTTTGTCAAAATCAGAGACTGCAAAAAAAAAAAAACTAAAAATGTCAAAACTCTTGTATTCTGTTGCGTTACTTATGGTTAAGGGTAAGGCTGGGTTAGGGTTAGGCTTGTCATAGCTGAGATTATGCTTACACCCACAGAAATGAATGGAGAGTCCCCACAAAGATATGAATACAAACATGTGTGTGTTTAATGCTCTCCTCACGTTCACATGGCATCACACAGGTTACCCTGGTTTCTACCTATAGTCTTTAAATCATGCATAGTGTTCTGTGTCCAGGAGGCCTTGTGTTCCAGACCCACGAGAAAACCTGCTACAGAAAATGAGCAGACATTCAATTAAATGTTATGAACGCAAAGTCTCTCCTCCCCTCCTCCCCCCCCCACAACAAATGATAATAATTTTATGTTATGCAATGAATAAAGCAAAAACGCCTAAAAGTGTCAGTAAAAGAAAAAATGTTGCTCTGTATTAACACGTTACAGGTATCCAAGACAGAAACCAGCAAACATAAATCTCACCAAGACAAACTGGGTGTTTCAAGAACCACTGCAAGACAATAAAAGATCTCTGGCAGCCGTGGGCTGATGAATTCGGGACGCCTGCGTTTCATTCCCGTGTCACACTGCAGAAAACTGCCAAATGACACTAACTCTGTGTCCACAAGCCATCAAACCGCTCGTACTGCTGGTGACCGTGCATCGCACACGCCTACATCTTGAATTTGAACAGCACTGGTATCCTGGCTTTCAGCCCCCTTCCCAGAAGACTTCTGGGTAATGCCGTTGGCTTGAAATGAATCAGCCACAATTAAGCTGAATTCTGCACTTTTAGCCAAAGATTAAAAAAAATAAAAAAACTTTACTACATTTCTCTGCTAAACCATAAGTTTGAAGTAATTATGATCAATTTGACCATTCATGCAATTGTTGGAATAGGTACCATATAATGTAACATACTTCTAAATATACAACTAAATAGCACCTTATCAATGAATAGCTCCTAAACTGGACCACAGAGTGGAAACCCATGACCCGGCCCAGTGGTCCTTGCAGTCGACAGTGTCTGTGCCGATGTCTGTTACGGCAGATTTCTTAGTCAGCCTTCACAGAGTTCTGTAACTTCAACAAGCACGTGATAATGAATGGATTACCTGAGAAGACACCTTCAACTTGAATAGCAGAGACACAAGTGATTCATAGCATATTTAAGAACAAATCATCGATCTATCTTCTACTCACATTTCCTAGTCAGGGCCACAGAATGTGCTTGGGATAGACGCCAAGCCAAAAGGCACAGGGCAGGATACCAGTGCGTCGCAGGCTCCACACATGATCATACACCATCAGCAATTTAGAGACGCCAATTATCCAAACGGCATAACCTTGGATTGTGGGTGGAGACACATGTGACATGGAGAGAACATGCCAACTCTAAACATATGGAGGCTGGATTCGAACCCTGAACCGTGGGGGGTGTGAGGTAGTACTGCTAGCCACTGTGCTACCCCTAAATAAAACACACGATTAAGAAGGTGAAGAAAGCTAATACACATATTGAGTGAGGTCCATCACACAGTACCGGAGCTCTGTGTTCTACATGAAGCATGACACGATGCCCCTGGGTGACACGGTACCTGGGGTGGCAGCCTGGGATGCGACCGCCTCCTCCAGCTGCCTGATGGCCTCTCGTTCCTCCTCGCTGCTCACCATCAGCTTCATCTGGTCCGGCTTCTTGGCCGACTCATCCGTCTCGATGCGCTGTCGCACAGTCGAGTTCGGGGAAATCACTCAGGGTCGTCAAACGGGTTCACACCCATAACTGTAAAACTCTAAGAAATGTCTTCCATTTGTGAAAACAGAGACTAGTGTGGCCTTATTTCAATGCTAATATGCCATCCATCTCTCGCAAAGGACTTTCTAGCTACGAACACTCTGTTCTGTTCGTGCATTATGGATTCTTATTTGTCTTGTGTTTACTTGTCTGCACTGTCTTGAATTTTGTCCTGCCTTGCATCTGCGAACATGTTGCTGTATATGTATTTTCCCCAGGATCAACCAAGAAAGCTCTCGCTATACCTTACCACACTTCCTGTCTTCACAAGACACGCTGCACACACTGTATACGAGTTATACAAGTGAATTATGGAGATACCCTTCACGGCTACCCCAGCTCAGTGAGATGATCGCACAAAGCCAAGCGCTTGCCTTCTGTATCGGCGTGTACTCCGGGATCTTCATGTCCGAGAGGATCTGAGCTATGGCTTCCGGCGACAGATCCTGCAGGGAGAGGTCAGATACGCAGTGACACAGCCGTGCACACACACACAGAGACAGAAATAATTGAAATTGATCACATCTCCAACTCTCATTAAAATGCCAACATGCACCTTCAGAAGAGTAAACACACGGCGACACACTTAATACCAAATGTGAAGCGTATTTACAAATAGTTTGATTAATGACGGACTGGATTACTGAATGTATCAATGAATAAACAAAAATCTGGGTGTTCCCAAGAGCTCATGCATCATCTGGTGGAGACTGTGTACATCAGTGTTTCCCAGCCCGGTCCCCGAGGACCCACAACCAGTCCTTCCATGCTCCCTGCCAGACAGTGGACTATCTGTGGGTCCAGAGGACCAGACTGGGAAACACTGATGTACATTATCCACACTGAGAACGCACAACCAATCATTTAGTAAGATGAGTTGACAGGGCGGTAAGGACGCTTGTACATAAATTTTAATGGATGGGAAAGAAAAAGGAATTAAGGAAGTAAATCCTATCTGAGGGTGTCATCCTACATATTCTAACCTGTCTGGCTCCTTTTTCCTCATTTAGTGACTCATTTTGACTTTTTAAAATAAACGCACAATATTTTTATACCATTAGCAATTTAGAGTTGGAGTCATTTTCATGGAGGCGAAACACCTAGTGACCCGAATGCAATGAAAGGTGAAGATCAAGTCTGGTGACTTACCTTTCCTGAGTAAGAGATGTTATAAATTCCTGCGTAGAGCCTGGCAGCACTTACGATGAAACTGAAATGCCTTGTGGGATTGAAGGCAATAAGCATGAGGCAAAGAACCCAAAACAGAGCTCATGAGATTCCATTAAACCTTAAAATAAAGCTGTACTCACAAAGGGTCCTGCAAGTCAAATTCTATTGGGGCAGGAGGCCGTTTCGGGGACTGCCAAAACAAACCTGTTTCAAAGAGGTATTTAAACAAAAAATTCAACCAAAAATATAGTGTGTGTCAGTCATGTTCTTATCACTTTATGATTGGTATTCTTTTCTAAAACAGAATTATTTGAAGTAGTGAAAGACACCAACTAGCAATTCAGCTTGTGAAAAACAAGTGAATGAATGAACAAACGAACAAGAAAGTGAACAAACAAGCAAGCGAGCGAGCGAACAAACAAGAAAGCAAAAGTCTGCAAGCAAATAAACAAGCAAACAGATGCAGGCAGAGAAGGTGTGGACTTACTGCCATCCTTCAGCCTGGTGTCCAAGGGAAAGGAGTGTAGCAATTGCAGAGCCTGTAAAGGAGAGACAGTAACATCACCATAGACAGAAACTAACAACATAATGAAAATAAATGCATTTCCACTAGGTGTTTATTCATTTCAGTCAAAATGAAGAACTGCCTCTCAGCTTGGTCCATTAGACATTAAAGCACATTCTGAACATCAAGTCAATGTTACTTGGCCTGCGAATGACAAAAAGTTGCTGTTTAATCTGTTAAGAATTATGTATTACATCCCCAGAGTTACTTTGATAGTGCTGGGTCAACTAACCCTGACTGGGAACTTTCACACTATAGGAACTTTTTTCCGGAACCAGGAACATTTTCATGTTCACACTGCAGGAACTCAGCTGACTGTAGTGCCTTTGAGGAAGTGCTGGAACTAGTGTTTTTAGGCCCTACTCCAGACTAGGTACTTTTTGTTCGAACACAAATTACTGAGGAGGGAATCACAGCAATGAGTTGCTCATTGGTTGACCATAAGCGCTGGCACTAATTTGGAAGCTACACGGAAATGCAAGGAAGAGATGTGAGAGAGCACAGCAAAAATCGAGCAGATGGAATTATTTTTGTATCTCAATTACATTTAATGCATGTGTAGCTTATCCTACGAGCTTTTTGTGTCTCCCATACACATTTAGCATAAAGGTCCCAAGTGCTCTTATGCGGTTTGAAACCAGCACACAAGCGGCCAGGAGCTACAAAAGATCAGCCAAGACAGCTCAGGAACTTGGAACCAGGAACTTCGCTGAGAAAGCACCCAATTTTGCAAGTAGTTTTAAACGGTACTATGACGGTAGTTATGAACTAGGTAAGTTAATTCAGAGTTTGGCTGTGGGCATTTGAATACAAGTGGTCATACTGGCATTGCGTGCAGAGAAATCATCATGGCAATATACTCCTTTTAACTGAGTACTACGCAAAACTCCGAAGTAAACCTCAAGAAACCTAGTTAAGTCATTAAGACCGCTTCATTGTACAACCCACAGATCCCTCTTGGCATAAACGTAAACGATCTTCAATAAACATCAAAATTGCCTAGCATATACAGCACTACTTCAGATCTCCACTACCCATGGTCAAGGGACTAGAATTCCCATCTTAGCAAATTGAACTGAACCTCTTGGCTTGGCCCTTACCTTTCTCTTAAAATACTTGTTGAACTTGAGACGAGCGAGGGTGACACACTGATCCCAGGTGTTTGGCCTCCGGCTCAGCAGTTTGATGACTTGAAACGACCCCTCCAAGCTTTCCTGAGCCCTCATTCTCTGCAAGGCAAGGAGCCGTCAACATCTCCCGCAAAACGGCACAGACACAAGCAGGCGGAACTGCAGGATAAGGGCGACCAAGAAAAACGCGTCGAGGCCACGTTTCAATATGGCCTTTGGTAAATAATAACTGCTCACCTGTAAAACCTGCTCCGCGGAAGAATGAGTCTGCCAGAACATGTTGTAGACAGAAGGCTTGTGGGAGAACGCACTCTCAAACTGGGAAAGAAAAGTACCAATAAATTACTAGGTCTCCCAAAGCTAAAACAGTAAAAACTCAACCAACTGCCATTTTCCCACCAACATCAACATACTGCATGATATCTTAGAGCATTAATGCCCATTCCTCTTCCACCCACACATTCAGTAGAGGGTCACACAGCCAACAAGACAGGAAAAGACAGTGGCCAGTCCATCACAAGGGGCATACTCACATCTATGACATAATAAATAGTGTAATTTAGCGATGCCAATTCACCTAAATGCAGGTCTTCAGACTGCGAAAGGGAACCTGCTGTAGAGTTTGCGCATCTCTCAATGAAAAATAGCTTTCATTTCGCTTTTAAGAAGTCAAAGTGATGTGAATGAGGCATCTTCTGCAAAGTTTCAGACCTCAAAATCAACACAAGGGAACCATCCACGCTCCACTGAGGACCCTGGCAGATACACTCCATTTCCGCGGTGTGAGGAAAGAGGAGGGTACACTGCAAGCAGGTGGAAGACTGCAAGTTGGGCTACATACCTTATCCCTGGCCCACTGTATCGTGTGCTCGATGACGGCAGGGAAGGACTTCAGTGTGCAGAAAGGTATCTCCTCTTCAGGAGGGTCTCTCTGCAAGACAGAACACGATGTAAAAGCAGCGGACGAACGATAAGCTGCCAATGGATATGGTCACCCTCCACTTCAACGATAAACACAAATACAGCAAACACAGGAAAATCTAATATTTAATACACTACCAGACAAAAGTTTGCACACCCCAAGCCAACTACAAAGGACAGTGATAGTGTCGCATCGCATGACTTGGCCACCTGACCGAAACACAGTAGGGATGGATTTTGAAGGAATTCAACCAGAGTAAAAGAAAAGCAGCCAATGAGTGCTCAGCATATGTGGGAGCCAATGAGTGCTCAGAATATGTGGGAGCCAATGAGTGCTCAGAATATGTGGGAGCCAATGAGTGCTCAGCATATGTGGGACTATTCTTTTTGTTTAATACTTTTTTTTTTGGTCGCTGCATAAAAACTATGAAGTAACATATATGGAATTCTCTCTTTTTGTGTATTCTAAAATTTAGAGAATAGTACAAATAAACTCTTCTGTGGGTAGGAGTGTCCAAACTTTGATTAGTACTGCTTCAGCACTCACATGGCTGTTGTAGGACTCTGTCAAGTTTGGCACTATGATCTCAGTGTGGCCCTTCGTGCCCATCGTCCCCGAGTCCAGGAGTGGCTTCTGGTTCGATACGGTGCGGCTGGACGACACACAAGAGACCGGTTATCCATGGCACCCCCCCCAGGTAATCTGTGGGTTAGCTGTGAATCCAGGCTTATGCTCCAAAGCATCTACAGCATTGTTCCCCAATCCTGTCCTTGGTGACCTGCTGAAAGTTCACGTTTACCGGGAGCTGGGAGGGAGCAAAAATGTGGACCATCTGTGTGTCCCCAAGGAAAGGGCTGGAAACCACTGATGTACAGCATTAGGATCTCTGTTCTACATGCATGCAGATTTGAAATAGAAATACATCAAACAGCCATCACTAAATATACATCAAAATGAGAAAATTTCCTTGGTACAGGGGTTATTTTGAGTTTTACAGAAATCCTAGCATGTCTTTTGCATTTACACTGTTCAAACAATTTCTTGCAGCCCCTAATACGTATGAGAAATGTCAGGGTGAAAACGTCCAGGACTTTTAATGTAGACATCACAGATATTTTTAATATGTGCCAAATTAACTCAATAACAAAAAAAGAAGGATTTTCCATAAAACCCAGGTGGAAAACTGAGTACTGAGGCTGAGGGCTTATGGGTATTTCCGTCCACCAGGCAGGCGCCTCCTAACCTGTCCACGTATCTCCTGGCCTCCACGTTGTCCAGAGCTGTGACCACCACGTGCAGTCGGGAGTAGAAGGCATCGCTGTAGATGCTCTCGGTGGCCGGGCACACCTTGTTCAGGTGGGCGTCGATCTGTAGCCGGGGATTGATCTCCAGTGTAGCTTCAGCAGCTGTGATGCTCTTAGGTTTCTGCGGGAGAACAGGGGAGAGACCCATACAGCTGACAACTACACCTGACCAATGCATGTCCCAATGCAATGATCATCAATCAGTATCGGTCAATTCTGATTCCAGTTATTAACAATTGGCGATCAGCCCCAAAAACCCAGTTTGGAGCATCTCTAAAAGACCCATCTACGGACTGCACACCGTATACAAGCACACCCACAACCGCACACACATTCACCATAAACAGACATACACGCACACACATACCCCCCTACAGGCAATTTGGTAACTCCAGTTAGCCTCAGCATATTTTTGGACTGTAGGGGGAAAGCAGAGTACCCGGAGGAAACCCCACAACCACACGGGGAGAACATGCAAACTCCACACACATGGAGCCACAGTGGAAACTCGAACCCTGATCCCAGAAGTGTGAGGTAACAGTGTCAAGCAGCCCTACTTCAAACATTTCTATTTGATTAAGATGGATTGCTTTGTTGAGGAAGAAGATGCAGGACGATCCTCCTCACCTGTATGTGACGAGGTCTGAAGAGGAACTGCCGGTTCAGATTGGACTTCTCAATCAAATCTGGATCAGTGATGCAGATCTACAGAAAGAAAAGGGGAAGGAAGTCGGTACCGAGAGCAGTAATGCAATCAGCCATGGTCAGAAAACCATAGTACTGGAAAGTAGAGTAGCACAAAATGTCCTAAATTAATGGTCAACGTACAAGTCACTGTTTATACGTCAACCACAACTGATCTACATACTGCTGTCAAGTGCGCTGGCAATAGCGACAGAACGGTCCATATAAAGGTAAGATCTGCAGAAGATCCTCAGACCTACCTCTCCAGAGCTGTCAGCCAGACCCACTCCAAGCAGAGCGAAGTTCTTCAGCATCTCACACCCAATGGCACCACATCCCACCTGAGAGTGTGGAAGGCAAGTGCGGCTAAGATATTCAAAAATACTACTGGCTGAAAAGTCATCATAAAACTTTTGCTGGCCAATCAGAAACTGGCAGCCCATGTAGGACGGACAGCTCATTACACCTCAATACCAATCTCTTACCATGAAGACCTTGAGGCCATGCAGCTTTCGACACATGGTCTCCCCAATACATGCTCGCAGTGGATCGTAGCGATCCCCTCTGCAAGTCGAAGACATCAGCATCACGATCATGGTCAGTCCCATCAATCTTGCATTCACACTCCACAATATCAAAACCTCCAGGTCGTAACCATCTTGAATGAGCATTATTTCAAGAACCAGGTCAATCTCTTACGCCAATGCATGACTTTCTTGGCATACCAATATTGACATATTACTGGTAAGGAATACTGTTCTTCCCGTCATCTTTCTTTCCTATGCTACAGTCCATTGTTTGTGTTCAGCATTTCAAAGTTTTCATTTATAACAGACTTACTTTGGGGCAAATTCAGCTGCAGGGAGGGACTGCAGAGGTCTGACCACCTCAATGGTGTCCAGGTACAACTGAGGGCACAGAGAGGAGATGAATCAACAGTCAAGGGAGGCATGGCTGCAGAAACGCTCCCCACGAAGCCTTGACGAGACCCACCCACTGCTGAAGGGGAGCAAACTTCCCAGTGAGTGCTTTAAGTGCCTCCTGGCTAGCGGTGCCTCCAATGGCTGCGCAGACGGGGGGCAGGTAACCCCGGGCCGTGCGTGAAAGCCAGTGCACCAGATCCCGGTTCACAGGTGCCTGGAGAACAAAAGAAGAATGGAAGAGCCCTGCTTGAGCAGTGGAGTGGTGGATACCAGGTGCTCTACAGGAGAGAAAGCAGGAGACCCCAAAGACACACTCACCTTGTTCTTCAGAGTCTGGTTCACCTCGTCAGTCAGCCGCACCAAAACCTCAGCGTCCTGCAGGCATCTAGCCAAGCAGATGATCAACAGTTTTGCTATCAACACACAGACCGTTCTTTCTAGATAATAAGACCTAGGAGGGAGGCAGCGGCTCAGAAGCTGATGAGTACAATCACTTCTGTCCCAACCGGGTACATTTCTCTTAACACTGATCACTCCAGAATCTCTCCAGCACATTGATCGGCAAATAAAAACAAACAAAAACCAAAAGTCAAAGTTGGGTTTGGAGCACGATTCAAAATATTGATTCTACACAAAACTAAGGCGGCACAATAAATATCACATCGTAATATAACCATGATTTCGTGCAGTAGTCACTTTAGATGATGGCCGTACACATTTGTCCGGACGCCGACTTTTCGGTACCATTTGGGTGTTCACTTATGGCCGGAATTTGGCAAGCAGATTAGTTGCGTGCCTAAAATATTAATGAGGTGCATATCGTGACTCCCAAAAGTTAGTGAACGGCAGAAAATCCTTATGTTTATTAAATTTGGTTAGCGGACAAAACAAAGGCAACTGTGGACAAAAAAAAAAAAAAAGCAGTGAGCACTGAAAAGGCAGTGAAGAAAGGGACAGCTCAGCAGCCACACCTTTTGGAAGAGGAGATATCGCAGATAAAATGAAAGATGTCAGTGGTGTGGTGGTACTTTTTGCAGTTTAAAGTCCGACACATTTATTAAACATAAGTATTCATCTAATTCATACAGATTACTAAGTTTTGGGCACCATAATATGCCGCTCATTAAAATTTTAGAAGTACTACTAATCTGCTTAAATAGTGGGGCAAAGTAAAGATAAGATAAGATAGATCTTTATTGTCACTATTACAGAAACAGTGGAAAAACAGTGACAAGCATAATCGGGATTATATCACGATGTGATATTGCGCAGCTCTGCCCAGAACTATGTAGTCCAGAAATTACCTGGAAGCACATATTTCAAAATGATTTGACTCAATTTCACTAGTTTCAATGACAGACGCGACTGAGAGTTAAAAAAATGAACGTATGGAAGGAGACGTTACCCAGTGGCGGGAAGCCTGCTGTGCTGCTGCTGGAAGGAGTCGAGAGCCATAAGGGCCGCGTGAATTTGGAGAGGGGCCTGAGGAACGAGATGGGAAGATTTCTGTCACTGTGCCTCATGTTGATAGGAGTCACTCATACCTCTAAGGGTACCTGCTCATGTGGAACGTACGTATCACGTGATATCAGCCACTGCTATATAGAAATTAGACCCAAGGTTTTCAAGTTGCTCTGGAAACGTTTCCCTGGGAGGAGGACGGGACATGCTGGAGGGGTACAACTCCCAGCTGGCATGGGAACCTCTGCAGATCCCCTGGGACCAGCCAGAATCTGTGGCCTTGAAAAGGAAGGTCCAGTCTGACCCGCTTAGCAAGCTGCCACAAGAAGTAGAGGTCTACAGATATTTTTTTCTAGTTTTACAAGTTAATTTATCTTTACTTCTTCTCAAATTGCATGACAGTCCCAGAGAAATGACCTTTCGCGGTGACTATGTGGTACCTGGTACCCAAACATGGCGAGATGACATTAGAGTCTTGAATCTTGAATGATGAAGACGATGGAGATGGTTGACATGTTTGCTGCTAGCTTGATATGATAACATGACAACTGCTGAATTCTCGGCTAGCTTGTCCATCAAGCTTCCAACCGAATGGATGTGTTTGAGTCTATGGAGCCTACGTAAGATGAGGTCTTACTTCTGATTTGCTGAAATCCGGTATGAGCACCGTAGGGTCCAAGATCTGCTTCTCCATCCTTTCCTAAAACAGACCAAGGTTCGTTAACCAATCGTTAATGATAACAAATATTAATATTCTCGGTATTATGTAAATGTTACTATATGAAAATAGAATGTAAATTAACTAAATGAATATAAACATCGCTTCTGAAACTAACAAATGAGATAAAGACAAACATCACGTAATTTATGTTTCCGTTTTGCGATACTATTTAGCCAAAGTAATTATTTCTCTCTCCTCCTTGAAGGAAATCATTCATAATTCAGACTACTGCCGAAGATGACCATTAATGATTCCTAGAAATACATTTTGCCCATTTTTAGCACATCGGTACTTAATGTCCACGGTGTATTCATGCAGGACTCGCTACAAAGCGGACACATAACAGAGCTCTACAAATTGTAGTCTATCCCTATAAATAAAATTACTAAAATTAAATGTGAAACTAAACTATATAAAAACTAAAAGGGAACTATATCTTCAAAATAAGAACTAATACAACCAAAACTAATTCAAATGAAACTGGATTTCAAATGAAAACATAAAATAAAAATAAAAATAAATTAGAAAAATCTGAAAGTATAACACTTGTAAAGAGACGAGACGATTCACAAAAATCACATGAATGTCAAGCTGACTAATTAGTCGCAACTGATCCCACATTCCGGAGACGTTAAAGGTGTTTGGCTTACGAAGCTGTACGTCCGGGGTGTCTTCACTTGCACGAAGAATCCTCCATGGGCATAGGACTGCAGCCTCGACGTGTCCCCAATAGCGAAGCTGTAGGGAGTCAGCACTGACAACGAGGGAGAAACACATACAGTCATTAGCCGGATCAGAATGACTACAACAGACAGACACACAGACAAAAGACAGAAAGAAAAAGACAGATAAGAGTGTGTGACCTGTGACAGACTACCATCCCAACCAGGGGACCTCTGCCTTGTGCACTGGGTCTCTTTGTACCAGAGGTGGAACGTTCAGGTTCAGGAAGTACAAATCCAGGCCACGATTTTGTTTGAACCAACAAGTTTTTACTTTTAAAAAAAAAAAAAAAAAAAAAAAAGTCACATTCACAGGGTACTCAAGCGGTTGGTTGAAACAAAATCATGGTCTGGATTTGTACTTTCTGAAACTGAACTTCTCACCTCTGCCCTGTACTGGGTGCGGGATTATGGGTAGATGAATGGATCATAGGCACATTAGCCAGGCAGGTACATTTATTCAGAGGGATGAATGATATATCCAGTTTCACAATATCACCATAAAAAAGTCCAGAGACCATGATGGGACTGTGACTAGGGTATTCAGTACTGTTGCATTTCATTGTCCCTTCTTGTCAAAAATTGCATGGTTTTTGTCTGAACAGCAGAGGGCGCCATCATACTAAAAGCACTGATGTTCCACTATGAGTGTGACTTATTTTAATAAGATCCAGCTGCTGCAATAATACATTATTTATTCCATTTTATTTTATAAGAGGACTGCTACTACTGACTGCTACGTTGTTTTTTGTTTTGCAGTCGCATATACATTCATTGCCAAAGACAATTCACACTAATTTATGCACATACTCAGGTGTTAATTGGCTGCGTTGATTTTATTTTGCTAAAGAAAGAATGCAGAAACACTAAGGAGAAAGTAAAAAAAAAAAATTATATGAATAAAATAAGTAAGTATTTAACGAAGGATATTTTTTTCCCCGCCAAGTCATAATTTTTTCTTCATTTTTAATATCGTGAGTAATAAGGCACCAAGGACTTCTTATTGTGATACTGTCATACCATGAGTTTTTAGTATCGTTTCATCCCTACTAATTTAGCAGAGGCCGTTATCCGTACTTTGATCAGAGAGCAGGGTCTCCCAGTCCCTGATGGATCAATGTACTGCGAATATTAAACACGGGAGAAATAAAAGCCAATTAAGCTTTTAAAAAGACGAACGAAGGACAAGAGGAACATCAGAAGCCCTACCTGTGATCTGCCGGCACGCCCCGTTCAGCTCGGTCATGCCGTAAACTTCCCGAAAGACCACGCTCTGCCCTGTCTGCAGGCCATGTGCTTGGTTGTCCAAGCAGGTCACCACGCCCGGCGTATCCTGAGTAGGGGACACTAGGCATCACCACAGCGCACCTGATACACCATGGGCAGGAAAAGCGGGAACAGTAGTGGGTCTACCACAGCTTTAAGCGAGGGCCAGAAGCCAATATCACCTTTCGACTGAAATCTAAATGGTGCCAGAACAACAACAGTGTATTCCGCAGATGGCCCTGTAACCCCCCCCCCAATCAAATCCTGACTTCTCCCACATCATCCAACCTCTAGTGCCCCCCTACACATTCTCTCCAGATCTCCCCACTTTGCATAACTCATGACAGGTTAGCCCATCCTGTGGTCTGTGTGGATCCCACTGCCCCAGTGCAGTGACCGGGACATAACAAGAATGCAAAACCGAAATTCTGCATAACAGAACAGAGTGTACTGACGCAGAATGGCAGCCATTGCATCATTCAGGTGGGGGCTGCACAGCGGTGGTGCTTGAAGTGGCTCCCCATTGATTTGTTTTGGTTTGCTTTATAAATATAACATTCGTTACATATAACAAACATGCGAAAATAAGACGCATAACATTTAATTATGCTAGCACAAAAATTTGAGGTTTGTATTTTATCCAAATGTTAAAAAATGCCTTATAATAACTGAGGCAATTTCATTTATGCCAGTTCAACTCTCCCCCTCCACCCCACCAAAAAAAAAAATAGGAAAAAAAATTAACACTAAAACCTTCCTTAATATTTCTTACAGAATTCAGAGTCCACGTCGTTTCAAGTACAGCTAAAATCACTGCTAGAACAGAGAAGTGAAACCGCTTAATGTGTTTATTAAGACAAAGAGGTCCAGCAGTACCTGCGTGATGTTCTGCACAAAGACCTGCTTGGGTTCCTCTCCAGTTGGGTCAGACACTTCAAAGGCCTCGCCGAAATCACAGAAAACCCGCGTGCAGATGCCAAACACGTCACAGGATATAAACTGCGGAAGGAATGGTGGCGAGAGAAGAGGGTCGGGCTACTGTTAGCTAAGGTGCGTCACTGGAGATGTTCGAGAACAGTGTTTCCCAATAGAGTCCTGAGGGACCTGGAGACAGTTCATGTTTTAGCCAACTCCCAGCAGGAAGCAAAAATGTGGACCATCTGACAGAGAGCTGGGAGGGAGCAGAAACGTGGGGATCCCCGAAATCCAGGTTGGGAAACACTGTTCTAGATATTTTCCACTGCCAAAAAAAAGTTTGTAAATTTATAGATATTGGTGAATTAAGGTGTCCTGGGGACTTACTTTAATGGGAGGCTCCTGCGAGTGGCAGAAGTTATTGACCTTCTTCTGTAAAGCGAGGCTGGCCTCCGTGAGAATCACACACTAAAAAATAAATCCGATATACTGAACAATCAAGACGAAGCACTTCAGGTTCAATGACATCGGCAATAAGCTTACGTTACTGAGAGGGGAAACTTCAGAAAAAGTCATTTATACTGACCAGTACCAGTATGCACAATCTGGAAATGTACACTTCTCAAAAAAAAATTAAAATGTAATCACTGAAAAATACATTGCGATTAATGTTATTTTGATGTCAGTTAAAGAAAAATATATGTGAGGATATATACACCCGATGACCACTTTAGAGATGCTCCTTAGTTTACAATGGTTTGACTTTAATATGGTTCAATAGTGATGCATATTCAATACAACAGTCAAACTTTAAATTTTAATCTGTTCCCCAGGCTGGCGATATGCCATATGCTGCTTTTTCACTAATGTTAGGCGATGGCAGCATCCTCACAGACACACTTCCAGCTTCTGCAGTGACCTTCAGCGTGAACAACTCACACAGTGTTCAACAGTGAAGCAAGCAGGCCTTTTTTCCCCAAACAGTTCCGGGAATTTACTGATAAGTAAACTGGTATTCATTTATTTACTTTTTAAAATTAATTTAAATACAGCAAATATTCACCTATTCAGTGACAGCACTTATTTATAAACTTGTGTCATGTTCACATTCAATTTACGATACCTTCACCTAACAATGGATTCATCAGGACACACCCCCATCGCACACAAACAGGCATCTGCATTAGGTAGACCTGCTAATGCCGGGTAGGAGCACTGTCGTATTCAGCAGTCATTTTTGCACTTTCGCCCTTGTTTTTAGCATTAATGTGTCTGGCCATCCTACTCTGACCTCAGGAACATGGTGTTTTTGGCCACAGAAATGACAATGACTGTTTCTGTTCGCCCCGTTTCTGTCTAAACTTTACACACTGTAGCGTGTGGAAATCCCAAGTGGGCAGCTGTTCGGGATAGTTCATAGACACCAATTAGCCTCACTGCACGCCCCTTTCACTGCAAGAGGAAGCTGGGGTGCTAACAGGAAACATGTAATACACTGGAGAGAACATGCAACCTCCACACACAGAGCAAGGGTGAGATTTGAGCCACCAACCCTGGAGGTGTGAGCTAACAGTGCCACCCATGAGCTGCCAAAATTACTTACCACAGTGCCAAAGCATTTATGCGAGTGCAATTTAATAACGGCTATATCTGACCAATAATAAAACCATGTGTGTCAGATAACCGGCATGCTAATGAGATGGCTTAAAGCGTGCAGCAGAATGAACCGGAACCAACCTGGTACTTCATCAGGAAGCTGAGGTCCGTTCCCTCGTCCAGGACACAGCTGGATTTGCTGACTTGAACGTACGGATTCAGCGCAGCGATGCGCGAGTGCACTGCCTCCACTCTGCGGGAGAGCGTCGCAACGAAGTCATTTACTGCGGTAATTACTGCACAGCGTCACCATCTAACTGAATAGCTAGAAACAGCCGCAAACAGGAAATGAAACTGCGTGTGAACTCTGAGATATTTGGTAAAACACAGGACTATCATCTTAACACGATTAAATGAAAATCACTGTGTTGCAAACTCAACACAGGGTCAATACCGAGTGTCACTGTGCCCAAAATGACGGCACATAAGCCACAAGATAAGGACATTAATCGTAAAATCCACTCTGCAGTGCGATCGCGCCTTCCTTCCTATGTTTCCTCCAACACAAATGAGTTGCACGGTGATGATGAAAGCGTGCTCAAGCCTGGAACATTAAGTGCAATGTGAGCGCAGACCGAAGGGGCAGTGAGGAGTGGGGGGCAATCGTGCTCGGGTACAGTACAGGGCAACCAGGCCAAGTGTGAGTACGCCCTTGGTCAGCCCCCCCACCATGGGACCCCCCAAGACCTCTGACATAATGAGAACACTGCTTGAGGTCTCTTTTGTGCACATGGCCAAGTGCTAATAGTATCGGGGGAACTTATTCAGGATGTATGACTCCCAGTCATACCGCCCATGAGCGTCGTCACAAAAGCCTGAGCGCCATTATCGACACGCCGCAGTTACCGGGTCGCACGCGTGACGTCATCCGCAAGGTGTGAGGCAGCACCTCCGCCCCGAGGCTCAGTACCTCTTCTTCTGGCTCAACACATCCTCCTCCCGAATGAAGAAGTTGGTGCCCAGATCCCACGTCTCACACAGCTTCGTGTCGTGGACAGTCACTGCCTGAAACAAGTCCACCAATCAACTGTGTCTGGTGCGTTGCCATTTATACCACCCCTAACCCTGCCTTTCTACTAAAGCTGCCATAATGTAACACGAGACCATATCTGGACACTTCTAGTACCAGGTTGAGGTGGGTGATACGGCCAAAATGTCATTATCCAAATATATATCACAATCCACAATACAGATGTTTTTTTTTTCATAAGTAGTGACGTTAATACTATTAACATCATTTAGCCAGCAGGTCTATCCTTCAAAAAACACTACCTGAAGCATTATAACAAATAATTTCATTATTAAGGTATATAAAATATTTTACATATAAAAGGAACTGTCTCAAAAAGGGCTTTTACATTGTTTTTATATCACTAATATTAATTTGTTTCACACCAGTCTTTGTTGTACTACTGTTACAGCCTCCTAACACACAGGCATTGAATGACAGGTGTTTGCCAATTTGTGCTAGCATTGCAATAATAGTGTAACTGGGCATTGATTGGAAGCTCAATGAACACTGACGGCTAGTCGAGTCCCTGTTAGCACGAATGTGTGTAATGCACCGTCTATCTTACTCGTACATCGCTAAAGAACGTAAACATAGTTCTGTATCACGATTTCTGCGAAAGGTATGAAATGTGTATCGGGGATACAGTCGGACCCAGTTACGGAAAGATATCGCATATCGCCCACCACTAATACCAGCTATTACATTACCCACGTAAACCTGAAAATTCAACAAAAATCATACCTTTACTCCAGCAAGTACTATGTTCTTTGCTGTGAAAAAAATAATAATATTCAGATAAGATACGTTTTACTGATGCCAGGAGCAGCAAAGGTAGATAGAGTGCACAGATACAAAGGCATAGCAGAGAATTTCAAAAACGGAAAACGACTGGGACAAAGCCATCAATTATTTATTACTGTTACTATTATTTATTCAAGTCATACGAAAACATTTCCCCAGCTTATATGTTATATATTATATAATATGTTATATTAAAGTTTAGTTGGAATTCTAGCAAAGAGTTTTGCACAATGATGTCTATACCCACCAATTTCCACTCCCACTCCTCCCAGTCCGCTGAGAAACACATAGGACTGGGCCATCTGGTGCATGGCGCTGTCACCCAGCACATAGCGCTGCCGGCTGCATGGGGCGAGGAGAGAGAGCTCTCCGTTATAAACGTAAAGATGGAACATGGACTGATCTACATTTTTTTCAGTTCCAATAAACAACGGTCAATAATAGGGCTAAACGATTTGGGGAATAATATCTAATTGCGATTTTTCTGACAAATATTGCGATTGTGATTTCATTTGCGATATTTTTTTAAAAGTCAAGCTTCACCTTCATAATGCAGTACAAAGCATCTTTAATGCTTTTACCCACCATTATAATGCATTATGAAGGTATCTATAGTGCATTATAGATGAGAGCTTCATAAAGCATTTATAATGAATAAGAATGGCTATAATGTGTTATATTGGATCAGTGTAGCTCTAATAAGCCAAGCTCTTCCTTCTCCTTCATGTACAGGATGTTGAATTCCAGGCATCCCCCCCATTACTGCTAATCCAGTGTAAGGTCTCAGCAGCTCATCACAGGAAGCACAGGCCACGTTAGGCCAAAGACAATGGCCATCACAAGGCTTTATGCTCTTCTCTAATAAGAAATACTTCATACTGAGACTTAGTGGAGAGAATTATGGGAAAAGCTAAGAAATTAAAGTGACTAAGCTGCTTATAATTTTCAGCACACAGTTTTTGTCTTCCACTAATCACATCTTACACAAACACTCCTCTAATTTTTGGCAATACCGCCACGTCCCTGAGACAAGCTGCCTTACAGTGTGGAGGTACTTGCTGTGACACATTTTTATAATAAAAATCACAACACTGACCTGTAGAGTGAATCGTCAATCTCCATTGAGTCTGCTGCCATGTTGGAGTCAGGAAGAGGAAGAGTCACTGTTTTGGGAGAAATATCTTAAACAAGAGAGCAGCGGTAACTTAACATGAAGTCGGAGCAGTGACCGCAATAAGCAAACGTCATTATCAAAGAGCTCCGCAAGTGAGACCTATAACAAATGCTTTAGATGAAGGTGCGACACTTAAACAGTATCAGTGACTGTAAGCCATTTTACAGATGAGACACGCGTTTCAAGTACTGCTGATCAAAGCTCAAGCACGACTTAACCAAAGATCACGACATCACAAACCTGGCAGGCGTGCTACGATGCCTTGAGATCAGAAACTATAAAACCAACGTACCGCAGAATTGCATCAGTGGCATAAAATATTCTCTTTAGTTTGCGTAAAATTTATTCGGATCGGATATTTAGCAATAACACGTGTACATAATGACTACACACCAGATTGTCTCCATTTGACGTTTCAGCTAACTATAGCTACATAACTATTAACTGGCAACTGAAGCTGGTCATCGGTTCGAGGCAGAAAGGCAGTCTTTCTATCAGCTTACCCAAAAACAACTTTTAAACTCTACTAATGAAACTGACTTGGCCAGAAGTAGTTTGGCTACATTTATTTTTCTCCAATACCAGTACTGACAACTACGGGAAAACAGCGGTGCAGTTACATGTTCCTTTGTAGACTGTTACACTGCTTATTTAGGAACGTGTTCTGATCTGCTCACTGAATCTTTATATTTCAGGTCGCCTGAGACGCACCCAGCTACAGCCTGTCATAGTGCTTACTCACTCTAACACCGCGGGCCTGTGAGGCAGCTCCACTCAGACACTAAATAGAATATCTACATTTACAGCCACCTCAGTCATATTTCAAAGACGCCGTTCCGCCATTCCACCTGCGCCTCGCAGAAGCATTCGTGCATATCGGTGACATAGTGTGCTATTTTTTTATATATATATATGAAAAGAAAAGTTAAACAGATACGGCTACCTGTCAGCATATGCGAGGTCCCATGAACGGCTAATGAATGGCTCGCGAAGGCGACTGCTTCCGGGTTACAAACCGCGGCGGTCACGTGACCAAACCCGCCCCGCCCCGCCCCTGGTCCCGCCCCCTGTCGCTCGCGTTTTTTGGTGCGATCGCTTTATTTCTGCTGTATACTTTCCCCCCCCAACTGGAGTTAACCGTATTTATTGTGAACTGCTGTTAGTAATAGATTATAAAAAGCTTGCGTGTGAAACCTAAATATCATTCCATTAAAAGACTGAAGCAACAACTTTTACAAAGTTGGGCGTCTAACTGGGGCTTTTCAAATAGTTCGGCAAGGTTTCCGTGCAAAGGTCTTCGAAGCTTTTAAACATTAACAACACTATTAAGGCTCAAATGGGTTGCATCTTAAAACTGCTTCTTCGTTTCCTGTCGGCAAAGCTTTAGAACAATGTTACTTATATTTAGGGACCCGCGGGTGACACGTGTACGCTTTATGAAACTATAGTTGGGACAAATATAGTTTATTTCATATCCAGCCTTCTGCTGGCGAGCCCTTTATCATAGACAGCAGAACATTTGTCCGGCCTGTGTAAACAATATAAAAACTGTCGATCGAGTATGAACTGAGGGAAGGTTCAGTTTTTGAAAAATCCCACATATTATATGCTATACAGTTCAGACATACAGGGGTTTCTGTGATATAATTTATCACATATAATTTATGTGAATAAATGAGATAAAACTATATAAAAGTAGGCTATTATCAATAGGAACATCAACGGATTTATATATTTGTAAATGTTTATCTATCTATCTATCTATCTATCTATCTATCTATCTATCTATCTATCTATCTATCTATCTATCTATCATCCTGTTAGCCCTAAAATGTTACGCCATAAGCAGTTTAAAACTGTGTCGTTCAGTTTGTTAACGTTTGGGGTAAGTTTATATTTCACTTTAATCAACAAGCCTCCCTCCGTCCCTCCCTTTCCTCCTTCACTGATATTGGTCAGGCACCTGTGCCGCCCCCCGCTTTGGGTGACATCCATTAACTTTCTGAGGTCCCTGTTAAACGGGATTTTCACTCCGTCCCCCCGCTCAGTAGCGCCTCACCCCCGGCGATGTGGAGTAGCCGCATATCGCTCCGTAGACTCCAGCAGATCGCAGTCGGCGCCCACGGCAGACTGGACGCTATGCAGCGTGCGAAGTCCACCTTACCCCGGGTTTATGTTACCCGCAAGGTGCCACCAGAGGGACTGAAGATACTTCGCCAATCTGGACAGTTAGTATCATAGCGATCACAGCCATGATTAAGACATTTTTAGATTTTTAATGTGCTGTTAATGTCATGTTTGTAATTTTGCGTATTTTGGGCGGCATGAATTGAAATTGTTTAAAGGTAATTATTGGAATTCCCTTTGAATTGGAAAATAAGGTTGTTTTGCATTCAGACAAATTCTTTAATTGTCTTTAATCGTAGACCCCAAAAGATTATAGGCCTAAATCTGCCTAAAATATGTAATTTGCTTTGAATAGTACATATGCATGTTATTTATTTTAAAAATATTAATTGAATATAATTAATACTGTAAACCAATGTTTCTTCAGTCGATCTCACTTGTATATCTATAAACTATAGCTATTTGTTGTTCTTTGTCCTTGTTACGCCTGATAGATATCTAAGTTTTTTGCACCTGTCTCAGAGTGGAATTTGAACTCTGGGATTCTGATGACCCCGTTCCTCGCTCCGAGCTGCTGGAAAAGGTGAAGGGGGTGGACGGCCTGCTCTGCATGCTGACAGAGCAGATTGATGCTGAATTGCTGGACACTGCAGGTATCAGAGCTGAGCTCTGGCCTTCCCTAAGGACACACAGAGATGGGAGACACACAGTCCGAACCTGATGTGTTTCTTTACAGGGCCCAACCTTAAAGTCCTGAGCACAATGTCTGT